>KV448175.1:0-98274 GCA_001658105.1 Rhizopogon vinicolor AM-OR11-026 | reverse complement strand
ACATACGCAAGCATGACAGCACCGAGGGCATAAATAGGCGAGGACGAGGCAGGGTAGGTAGCAGGGCAGCTGCAGGTGACCCATTTTCGTACCTATCGCTTTTGTACTATGTATTCGAAATGCATCGTTTTCCGTCGTTTTCGGTAGGCCCCAATCAAAAACAAAAACCGATATCACGATATTAGCGTATATTTACAATCTATGGAAATCGACTATTTGTCCCATTATCTACGGAAAATATAAACCCACGATTTCCGTGTATTTGCATAGATTTGCCAATGGCTAGTTCTCACTGGGAGTTGACTCCGACAGAATACAGCCGATGGGCACTAGGTCCGCATATCAGCTCAGCGTCTATTGGAATCACCTTGACCCTATCCTACTAATAGCAGTATCTGATTGTGTTATGCCGCTCTCCACGGAATGCTGTGAGACCTCCCAGCTTGGAGCAATAATATGGGGACTTCCAGTGTGAAGGGTCCCTGAATCTTGGGTAACCAAAAATCACCGAGTTTTGGGCGTCTCTGAGCCTCGTGCGAGATAATGTCAGAGACTAAGTATAAATCGACTATCAGAATACCTCTCAACTGCCCCTCTTCATCCTTCCACCCACTGCATCCATATTTCTGCCCAGTGAACTTATCTGTAACAACATTGACAGGATGTCGCTAGTCGAGCCAGTAATTCCTGGGGCATTAGCAGTAGGTTCAGTTAATACTTTGTGCACTCTGTTTTGAGGTTTATCAAGGAGAACGTTCCTGAGCGCCCAATCCTGAACCCAACGGAGCAGGCAGGACACCATCACATACGACGTTTTCAGATATGGGCTCCAGTTAAGCCGAACAACCCAGCTGGATGGCCACCTGTAGCGCCAGACAGCGGCCAGTGGGGTCACGGTGCTCCACCCGTACAATTCGCTTGGCAACCGTACGACCCATCATCTGTTGAGTCCACCGCACCTCGCGAGGATGTCGAAAATTACTTTTACCTCGACGTTCGCTACCATGACCGAGATGGTAAGAATCTAGTCTATCAACTCCTGTTCTCTTACTTATTTCCTTACAGAGGAACCTGAACTAGTTTTCAACCACTTCAGCAATACCTTGATCGATTTCCTGCGGTTTGTGATCTCTGAGCATTTTATTTGCGATGTCCTTATTCCATCTTCTTAGCATGGCTGTCGGCGGAGAATTTTTCAACCCAAATCCAGAGTCGCCTCTAACTCACTTGGTATTCAAGCTCGATGACATCAAGGCCCACCGTTCGGCCGCGCGCTCAGCCTTGTGTAACCTGTCTGGGAAAGAGTTGAAGGAAAAAGCACAAGAACTGGGCCGCTTGGACTCGCTTTCTTGTATGCATATCTGTATTGCTGGCCCCCAACTTCTTCCATTGACTGACGTTCCACTCCAGCGCAGAAAACCGAACAAGATGCCCGGCAGTACCTCGAAGACCTTGCTGATCACTTAGACGTTCTGGTACCTCTGGTTGAGGAAGAGTTCAAGCCCATGTGAGCAATTTTGCACTCGAAAATCGAATCAATGCTCATTCCCACCTTGTCAGATCCGACCGTCTAGAGCTACAGCTATCCTATGGTCACCTTTCATTTGATCTTCTCAGCTACTACTTCAAGAAAGGAGAGAAATACTACCACGATTACTCGGGAAGCAAGGTTGGTACTGTTTTCTGGCAGATATGCTGTGCAATTTACCTTGGTTAGATGGCCTTAGTACTGGATAAAACTAGGAAGAACTCATCTTTCGGGTACGGGTGTTTCTACCGGTGTCCTTTTTTTCCACAAAATTTGACGGAACTTGAACTCAGATCCATTTCCCTTGTGGGCCATGGTATTATGTGGGATGGCTATGATTACGTCCAAGAAAGCAGAGAAGTTACCATTACCCACTATCCTGTGAGCTGGATTTCCTTGGTAAAACCACAACTATTCACCGTGATTCTAGGGAACAAAGGCACTATCTGACCTTGTGTGCAAAATCATATCCGATGATGTGCACAATGAGCTGACTGGTGCGTCTCTTTGATCATGAATGATGACATACGTCCCTAAGACATCCATTATTGCAGAGCGTGGACGATTGTATACCGCTGTCTCGGGCGTCCATTTCAAGTCCTGTGCGTTTTTGTTTTGGTGTTCTATTATGCTTGGCTGACATATGACTCCGAAGGTAATGGTGTAAGTTTTTTGTCCTCCTCATTCGCAAAGTTTGACAAAGTTGTCAAGCGCCGCGTCATTATTGATCGGAATGGCTATGATGAGAGAGAGCCGGTAGTACCCCGCGAGTAATGTCCTCCAGCCTTGATGTTGTGATCGATACACTAATGCCAGGCTTAGTCAATACATTCCTGCATCTCGACGTAGACGTCACGCGTCGCGGTCGCCATCACCAGTGCGTAGATACAATGACGAGGCATATTCTCGCCCTGGTTCCCCTTACCCGTAAGCCCATCTCATTACTCACCTTACATCATTCATGAAAGTATCTATCAGCGATGACAACTCTTGGGACGCATTGCCGTCTACGTACGTTTTCTCACCAGTCCGACTCGTGAACAACATACTTATAATGACATCAGTAGGATCACGGAAGACCAATTTTACCTCTTGCCAGTGAACGTGTATGGGTTCGATGTCCGACGCAAGGCATGTATCAACTAAGTGACAATTTGATCGAGCTCTCATACTCACCACTCCTCGCTTTAGTCTTGGGAGATGTTTGACGTCCGGAGCCTTGAGGAGATCCACTTCGATGAAGATGCCTGGGACCATCTCGTCCTTAACAAAGCTACAAAGGTACGAACATCTACAGGCCAAAGATCAGTTTCTGACTAGTAGGTGACTAGGCTCTTATCAAAGGGTTGGTCAATGTCACAAAGACGTCCAATACGTCTCGCGAAGTTTTCTCTGATGTCATTACTGGGAAAGGTGGAGGATTGGTGAGGACACTTGTCTATTCCGGGGTGATTCTGGTCTCACCAACACCTACGTTTCCAGATCGCACTCCTGCACGGTCCGCCTGGGACAGGCAAAACCCTGACCGCGGAAGCTGTGGCCGAACATCTGAAACGACCACTCTATGTTCTTAGTTCCCTCGAGCTTTCGACCACACCCGCTACCTTGGAGAAAAAACTTGGTGATATTCTGAGGGTTAGCAAGCTGGAATCTTTGTTAGCCATTCTAGTGACCATATCATCATTATAGCTTGCAACGACATGGGACGCGGTTGTCCTCATTGATGAAGCCGATGTGAGTTAGTTCCAGCTTCCGACATCTGCGCTCATTCTAATATACTGCACTTAGGTATTCCTGGAGCAAAGGAGTCTTCATGAGGTCAGTCATCTGGATCTTGCACGAATCATTGTACTTACCTGAACGCTCTTGAAGTTGGAGCGGAATGCTCTCGTTTCCGTTGCTCTTCGCGTCCTCGAATACCATCGTGGAGTCCTTTTCTTGACTACCAATCGTATCCAGGCCTTTGACGAAGCCTTCTTGTCGCGCTTCTCCATCGGTAGCTACCTCCCCTATCAGTAATTCTTCTATCAACTAATGTCTGCTAAAGCCGTGAAGTATCCAGAGCTGGACGTTGATGCCCGTTTGACCATCTGGAGAAACTTTTTCGAGCTTGCTGGGTGCGAGTTGTGGGGCGGCAGTGGACGACCTGGGGATGGGCGGCATAGCCCAGATGAGTTTGTCAGACTTGAAGGACAAGAGCCGCAATGCTATGTTTCGCTTTCCGATCTGAAGGAGCTCGCTAAGAAGCCATTCAACGGTATGCCATGATTTTAGTGTTTGAACCTTTCCTTTACCTGGTTCCCAATCTTTAGGTCGCACTATTAAGAACATTGTCAGAACCGCGCAAGCGTTGGCCATGTCATCGTATGTCATATCCTTTCTGTTATGTGTGCCCTTATATTCATATGTTGGATTCAGGGAGGAGCCGCTTTCCAGTGAGCACGTTAAGGTGGTGGTTGAAGCGCAAGAGAAATTCTTGACCGAGTTTGCTCAAATCAAATTATGACCGACGTCCCTTCATGACAACAGTTCTCGTTGTTTATCATGTAACAATACAATTCGCCGTTTGTTCGTTAGTGACAGTGACATTTTGACAGCTTGGATCTCTCACGACGAGCCTGAACGGAGGCATATAATATGTGTCCGAGGAACTTGCCAAGACGCTGTTCAACAGCATATACCCCTGGTTCGCGCTACTGACCCTTGAGAGTCCTTACTTACCTCATGCCTGCTACCGACATTAGCAATGTCGCTGTATATCAAGGCTTTTCAGCATGACATACTGTAGCGCAGCCCCTTATCAGTGAAATTCGTAAAACGTCGAACCTAAAATTGGTCGACGCCCCGTTATTTTCAAACTGTGCTCACCAGTTTGATCGTAAATCAAACGCGAGATAGCCTATAAGATCTACAACACCAACGTGGAAGGAACGAACTGACGTACATGTGCATTCAAACATAGCTTGCATGACCCTACCTTTCGCATGCTTGCCAGTATGCGACGAGTATTATCAGTCATCCCTTCTACTAACTTTTGAAAAAAAAAAAAAAAAAAAATTGCAATCAAGGGATTCTCGGCTGACTTTAACCCTGCTATTGGACCAGCAGTTGTGAGAGCGACGAACCCTGGTTGAAGAGCAACATCCAAGTCGGATATGAAAGCATGACCATGCCCGAGGCACGAGGACGTCCTACATAGATGCGGGATTTCTGCTCAGCTTTCGTAGCGAAGTCTGTTAGGCTACGCCTTCACATCGGGGTTATCAACATTTAAGACTCCAATAAGCGCAGTTTTAACGTTGTACGAAATGTAAAGATCATCGGCGCTGTCTTCACATTCCGTATAACACTAAAACTGCTCTTAAATATTGATGACCCCGATGTGAGCTTGCTATACCCACGCTGATAGCTCGTAGCTGTCGGATCATCAGATCATCAGACTCGGAGACTCGGTGTTGTTTACGTAATATTGGTCGTTGCCGCCGGGACATCGTAACGAAATTACATCGGCTCCTAGAATGTTTTGTAGCCAAAGATCCGAATGGCATCTGATTTACTTAGCTAGCCGCCACTACATAAGTATAACTCATGTCCACTAATCCAACTTTGATCCTTCCCCAACGCCCACATCATGTCAGACCTCGAATCCGCACCACCAGCCAAGGCTGTCCCGAATGGCATGCCTTTTCCAAGCTTTGACTTGCCAGTCAGTCGTTGACGAACTCACTTGGTCTTGTCTAACAATTTCACTAGTTACCTGACAAACCAGAAATCATCACCGCCAACCTCCAGAAGCTGGTCGAGCTAACACCCAATCCGTATGTCTCACATCCCCCTCACATAGGAATACATGGAGTACTGATGTTGCAGACGACACAAGTTCATCTTCAAGGCGCTCACCAAGCACTTACACCAGTTTGTCAATGAGACCAGGCACGTTCATTCCTTATCGAATTTTTGCTTCTCGAATGACATTATTGAAATATCTTTAGTCTAAGCACAGACGAATGGATGGCAGCCATCAACTTCTTGACCCGCACGGGACAGAAGTGCACACCATTGCGTCAAGAAACCATTTTATTATCAGATGTCCTGGGTGTTTCTGCTCTCGTCGACGCGATAAACAACCCCGTTATCGAAGGAGCAACCGAGAGCAGCGTCCTAGGTCCATTCTTGACGGAGGATGCTGCAGATGGTGAGTTGCAATCAATTTCAGTAGACATCCTAACCATGAATCCCGTCGCAGTCGACTTCGGTGAATCGATCGCTTCTGAAGGAAAGGGTGATTACATGTACGTCGAGGGTCGGATTTTGACGACCGATGGGGAGCCAGTCCCCAATGCCGTCATTGAAACTTGGGAGACGGACGCCAATGGTTAGTTCCTTCCGAATCTCATCTAGTGGCGCATACTAAGGCTAATTATACGTCAGGATTCTATGACACGCAATATGCAGACCGTTCGCACCCGGACTGCAGAGGCCGATTACGCTCTAACGATGACGGTAGATTTGGCTATCGCGCTGTTGTGCCAGTAGCGTACCCAGTTCCCGGAGACGTAAGTCGATGTTTCTTGGTCATGTGATATACCTGAAAACATTTGGTATTTGAAAGGGTCCCGTTGGAGAACTTCTTTCTCTTCTCGGTCGGCATAACATGCGGCCAAACCACTTGCACATAATGGTCGAAGCCCCTGGTTTCCACAAGCTCGTCACAGCATTATATCCCGAGGGCTGTGACTATATAGTAAGCGACTGCGTGTTTGGTGTCAAGAAATCATTGGTAGTGGTATGTCTCAGACTCTTGAATCTATTTGAGTCTCCTGTTTTGATCATCCTTTTCCAAATAGAGTTTGAAGGACGTTACAGACGACGAGGAAGCTCGTAGACTCGGATTCCCTCGTGGTGGCTCATTCAAGCTGTTGCAACATGACATTGTATTGCTCACGGAAGAGCAATCCGCAGCGATACGTGCTCGTGTCGACGAGGAACGTGGTGTGATTACAGCGGATAAGCATTAATCGTTATGTATTCGCGTCTTGCGCTTTTATTTACATACCCCTGCTAACACTGTATACACTTCAAGTTATATGTAGTATGGGAGTTGGGTGTCTTATTACATAATTAAATCTTGTGACTACAACTTGTCTTGACATTCATCATTGATGCCATCATCGACCGCATGGGCAAGCATGTAGCGTACTCTCTATTTTTGCCAATGGAGGTGCTGCCCTTGGCAGCACTTACAAGGCTACAAGTTTGACTTATACTTGACGGCAAGTACCAATCTGGAATCTGGAAGTACCAGCTCGATGCCACCCTCGAAGGCAAGGAACACCAGCACACCTAATCTATGACAGACCGAGGAGCATGGCGTCAATTGTACCGTTGAAGTCATCTGCGACACTGCACGAAAAATGGAAAACAAAGACCTTGCAAATATGAAACTAAGGACTACCAGCATGATATAATAGCATACATTCATATATACAGATATGCACCAAAAACCCAACAAATCACGCCATCTCTACATCCTCAGCAGCACTATCCAACTTACTGCCTCCATTAGTCGCATCACCTTTGTCGTCACCCATGAAAACATCAAGTTCTCGGTCAAGTTGTTCCGCTGTCGGTGCTTTGGATCGCGTAGGCTTTGGGGCCTTTGTCTTCAATGATGGGGCAGCTCTTGCGGATCGCGGTGTGCGTGTGCGAATCGGTCCAGAGCTGAGGACAAGATGGTTACAATTAGAATGTTAAAAAAGGTTTTGCTTCTTACCCTCCCTGACGTTTCGGTTCGTCACCGCCACTCAAACGCTCTGCCAAGGAAGGTCGTTCAATCCTGCTCAAGAGCGAGGATGTCGACAATCCAGGCATGCTGGTTGATCGAACGCGTGGCGGCGGTGTGGTGTCGAATGCGATTTCCATAGGTTGTCCTAAGAAAAAAATATAACGGATCATTGAATATGCGAACACTTGTAGACTCGAACCCATACCTTTGGCAATTTTACCATCAAACTGTGTCTTGGCATGAGCCGCCTCTGAGGACGTCTCGAACGACACAATTGCCACGCCAGATGAGCGCCCACTGCGGTCGTACTTTAAAAAGCGGATTTCAGGTTCAGTTTTGTTGTCATCTTCAGTATATGAGCGAGAAGCCAGAAGCGAAAGCGATATCCGAGTTATCCACAAGCATTCTCCGGTCCATGCGAGCGAAAAAAAAACCCGGGGAGGTGATGGAGGTGTATTCGAATTCGGAATCATCGTACCCTGATCAATGGCTCACGAACGAGCGTGCCTATTTGTCCGAAGATGGACTGAAGAGAACAAAGAGAGGATATAAGGCACTTTCTGGTCATTCGTGGAGGAGACTTACCACCAAGTCTTTAGGCGTGATCTCGTAGTGCAGGTTAGATACGATGAGCTTCGCGTTTGAAGCAGTGATAGCTTGTGCCTTTGCCTTTGTTGTTTGTAGAGGAGCTCGGTCGTGGACCCAATGACCATCAGATCCTCGAGGACGCTGTGGAGAATTAGCCACGATACACTGGTCACAACATCAAAGCTTACAGCATATGGTTTCTTCTGCCTGTCGGACTTCATGGGAGCCATAGAGTAGTGCTTGATTTATGCAGTCAGGGAGGAGCACGTTGAAGTTGTTGAGTCCCCCTCAAAAGAAATATTATTTTGCCAACAAGTTAAAGCGGTGTTTGAATTCGGCAGTTTCCGAGACAAGACCCTATCTCACTGAGTCAAGTACCGGCAAATATTGGCCTGGATCTGAGTCGTGCGGGTGCGTGTGATAGCAGGATTCGCATGGCGCTCGTTCATTTGATGATCAGTACAGATTAACACGAAGATGAGCGCCCAAGAACTAGCATGCTTGAAGATGCCGCTCCTTCAAGTTGTTCAAGATTCAGAATGTCGCATCTTCTCATCGTTCATTCATTTCCGGACTTGAACGAGAGGTCTGCACTGCATGGATCTAGATACGCAGTACGTAGGTGGCTATCGATGGATTTGCAAGCTATGAAAATATCAGCGCTCGGCGGTTGGTTTGTCTTAACGACTCTATACTGTGTTGATTATTCCATGAAGACGAATTCATCAGCAGGCTGCACTCTGTACGGAAAGTGATTCGAATGACATAATCTGCACCACTAGTGCTTTGTATCATGGGAACTACTTACAGTCCGCGAGAGAGTGGATGCCTAGAACAGTGATTTGACTAATTCCCTTCTCCCTATAGCGTTTTCTGAACCAAAGTGCTCACAGTGGCTCTCACAAAGTATTCAGGCTGCAATTTCCTTTTTTGATGATACGAGAGCCCATGGAATCATAATTTGTACTCAGATAGCTAACTGCATGCAGGGGGATAGACAAAGGCTAACATGATGCCTTGTTGAGGTGTGAGACGTTCTTCCGCAAGGCAAGACAACGTACGCAACAAGCACATCTTGGCTGAAAGCTTTTGATGATCTCATGGTCAGGATTTTGCTTGGTTACCCTTTCGGCTGGCGCTGACCTCATTATGATCAAGTCGAGGATTCGATAGTGGTGGGATCATGCGTGTCATCACATGAAATTGAGATCTAGACAAGAAGTATCAATAATTTCACATGAGCAGTTTATATTCAAAAAGTGTCTATATTATCGCAAATGACCGCATGTAAGATTAGCACCAACAATCTATGTCGTATCGATACTACAACTCTAACATTGTGAGACTCAATGGTCTTTCCACCTCGGGCTATATCTAGAAGTTAGACGTTGTGCCAGGGCACAGAGTAAGGGTAATATCAGTGTTGTCGCAAGTGTAAACGACAAAGTCAGCCGGGACATAGCCATCTGAACGATAATTATTATTACATCATACACATGATGCAGTAAGGAATACATACTTGCGCCGTCATTGTCAGGGAACGCGTAGGCGTTAGGACAAGTGTCATAGTAGAAAGGACTGTTGGGGCCAGGGCCAGCATTGCTAACGCAGCCTCCTCCGCTAGCAGGGAGCGCGCCGCCGCTGCACGCACTCGCAGAGGAGCAGCACGGGGAGTAGCATGTGTCGGACCCGGGTCCGGGAACGGGCTAAGGCCATTATTAAGATGCATAATGACAACACGAATTATTTACTTACACAGCCTGATGAGATGGTGCAAGCGAAAGCATCGCAGCTAGCGTCAGCGGAGGAAATTTTCATTCCAACGTTATAGCCGTAAATGAGCGAGATGTCGTATGTCACGCTCCCGGGGATTGCATACTACGCTGTTGAGTTTGTAACTCAAATACCAGAGCGCTTCAGACTCACAAAGTTGAATTCAGCTCTGCTGAAGGGAGTTACACCGTTCCAGGTAGGGCCACCGGTGGTACAGGTAGAACCACTGCAGCCAGTACCTAGTGGCATAGTCAGACGGAAGCTAAAGAGGGTGATTTCATACTTACCGACGTTGACAGCACCATCCCAGTTAGAGCTGATGCCTAGATTTGTGCTCCCGCCCGCGGCAACGTTGACATTATTGTCCACAGTACCAAAGCTAGTCTGTGTGTACAAGAAAACAGATTCGCTGCAAGAGTTGAGCACGGTCAAAGACTGGGCTTGAGCCACAGTCGCGATAGCAGCTAGAACCAAAGCAGAGAGAATAGCCATTGTAAGTTATAAGTGATAGTCAGAGGAGGTTAGAGATGATGATGATAATGATTCTTATTTGAACATTTCGTCTGCCTCTTTATACCAGAAGTTTGTGAGTGGAGTCGGCGAAGGTCGGCGACTTATTGGGAAAGCATACCAACATTCAAGCCACAGGATTCTATCATGAGAGCAGTGCACGGTCTTAGCAATGAGTAGTTAGTTGCGTGGCTTATTGTCCATTTTGAATTTGTCTCCGGTGACACTGACCAGAAATGATGAAACTTTATGGAGGATGAGGCGACCCAACACTCCTACGGGCATGGTTAAAAGAGGGTTAAATCAAAAATACTGCGCTCAAGTAAGCTGACAGCAAAATGGAGGTCAGCTGATGATAGGAGGCTACGCTACCATTTTTCGTGAGATGTTGGCAACGGACGACATGAACGAAAATCCAACGAGCCTCGCGCGTTTCCTCTGGCGCTGTTACAAAAAACGTAGGCAAGGTCGACTCAACGTGTTGAGGAGACTATCTGTCATTGGTAGTGAAAGGAAGAAGCACGAGCCCAATAATATCAGTACAGACTTACAGTGAAGACGTGCCAGTGCTGCCGGAAAACAAAAAACGAACGTTGATGAACCACGGTACCACTCCCTAATGCGGCTAAACATTAAGCTTCATCTTCATTTTGTCAAGTCTTCGACTGCTGCTGAGCCTCACTTGAATCAAGTGATCAGTGATGACTGCTTCTGCAGGTTGTGACATCGGGGTCTAAAAAAGCAAGCGAGTTAATGATTGACCCATATAACTTTCAACTCCGCGGCTTGTGGTTCGCTCCTTAAGTTTTTTCTCCGTTTCACCAGATAATTGTAAGCTACTTGCATGCCAGTGACTAGTATTGAGGACGCCAGATCGTCAAAAGCTATCAGCAACATCGTGTAGTAAGGATCAAAGCAAAGCCCAATAGGTCTTAGTTTTTTGTTGTTGTGGCGTCCCTCTAATTGATTTTCGACTGCGATGAACCAGGGCAGAACCTATTTTTTGCAATGTTGCAATGTATATGATGATTGTTCCCAACACGCAGGAGCACGGCAGCGATATCGCATCAAGGTTTTGTCACTTTCAGTATGAGCCGAGAGCTGCCCGGTCGCATGTATGTAGCATAAATAGCTTCTCCGTGCTTGTCGGCATCCTAGTGAGGCGCTGCCGCATCGTTCGCCATGTCCACACCTGTCCACACTCTACAACAGGATTCCCGGCTCACATATTGTGACATAACGAGAGCGTATCTTCTGCCATCCAGTAAGCTATGCAGACTCATTAATGGAATAGTTCTATGGGCTTGATTATCCATCTTCCCTGAGGCAGTCACTGTTGTTTCGGATCATTCGTCTGTCTATCGGACAGATGCATGGCCATTGGGCATCTCATATGTTCTCCCCTATCGAACCCTCCTGCAAGCATCCGACATACTTGATTTTATATCCGTTACACTTTTTGAAACGGTTGGCCTTCCATCACTACACTACTCCCTATAGTTGACACATAGTCCACGACCACCGCGTTTTCGTTGAAGATAAATAACGATTGTTTTCACATCTGTGATCTGTCTTTACAAACCATCAGCTGTGAGGTAATTCAGGCACAGGGAAGTGATTTTTTGTCGCAAGGCGAATTGCAAATTCTTCGCTGTTCTACTGCCTCGACAGTGTCAACACAAACCTTCTGTGACCATCGCAAGTCGTTCAGATGCAGTGAGTATAAATTTGGACTGAGAAAAGCTATCACTGCCTTCATATAAATAGCAAAAATAGAAATAGATCAGTAGATGATTACGTGGTCCAGGTATTTTTTCCTTCAGACGTTAACCTATGTACGTTGACATGGCGAAAATGCAGACTGATTTGTAGTCCTCTTTTCTGCGCCAGCCGGTCCTGTTGTCCTTTCGGGTCTTGCATTATATGGGGAAGCACAGTTCGATACCACGGACGCCCCGATTAAGCAGCCTGGGAGACTCGTTTATGGTTGTGTCAGTTCGAGGTCACGTACAGCTCAGAGGTAGGTGGAGGGATATCTTGGTTCGAAGGACGGTCACGGTCATCGGCTGATGGCCAACCATGTCATAATTCCTTAGATGTGGAGTCGAACAATGTTCCGCGGTGCCCTAAGAAGCTGACTCCATCTTCAATGCTTGTGGCGCATCGAGAGTATCAATGTGTAAAACTGCGCACGCAGCTTGCCTCCCTTGACAACGATATCAACGAACTGAGATGTTACCCTGATGGAATGGACACAGAGACTGACTTGAGCAGGCATGTTACAACCACTGACAGGAGCGGACCCGCCACCCACTTCCGCAGTCTTGGTGACAGTTCCCAGTGGGAGTATCATAATGGAGGAATTACACAGGTGCATTCTGACAAAACATCAGTACGAGTACGAATAACAACAATTTAGGTGCTGTTAGAGTCTTCTAAGGAAGATGTTTTATCCTCCTATTTTTGACTCTTCGAGCTAGTGTGAACTTTTGCTGGACCATCTCCGGGAGTTTGGTCTAGAGTTCTCTGACCTGCCAGGTCCCATGTCTTTTGGGTTGCTACCTAATCCCTTTGAAGCGTATGGGGCACTATGAAAGAGTCGCAGTCAGTCATTCTCGTACCTTCTGAGAAGCTATAACAGGTGCCAGACCAAGAACACGCAACTTGGAGTCTACAAGGAGCTGTAATTGGCACTCTCACTGCCCTTTGACAGTGTTTATTTTTGTGAGCCAACTGGAACTTCAGTAATCATCAATTGCCAGGAAGCCAGGAGTTATGCACACCTTGCACTTGTGGCCTTCCATCCTCGTTGAATATGGCATCCAGTGTGACAACGTCCCGCGTGATTAGTTTTATTTATTTATTTATTTATATCAAATGGGCCAGAACCTTTGGGAGAATTGCGGTGTCTGTGCTTCTAAGCTTCAAACTTAATTTACTGAAGATGTGTGCTATGTGCAGAGTTCAGACGACCAGGATCATACCTTCTACAAGTCAGGCCTGAATTCTTCCTTTGTCTCGTCCCATTGTCCACTATTATGTGTCCAGCGGCGCGTTCCTCCAATAGCCATACCAGAGTAGATTTGATCATTGAAAGTCTTCAGCTCGAACTGGCACTCACCTTGATTTTTTTTCACGAATCGCCACTGGTTCTTCGCTGCCACCGCTGGGTTCAAAGGCCTCTTCGTCCTCGTCCCAGATGTCCATATCTGGTTCGGCGATACTAGAACTGAACTACACGTCATCGGTATCGGAGATTGGCCATACGAAAGAGTAGGTTGTGCTTTGCGCTTTGCGGCCATAATGACTATCGTTCGAGATGGCGGTCGACGAGGCAGACCTTGAGTGACGAAACGACTCGAGGTGACAGTGAGAATATACTGAATACTAAGAATAGAAGCGAATGATGTTATACAGTCTCGGTCAAGTGTCTGTTGTAAAAATAGTTGTAATGCCTTGTAAAATTCAATATTCGTAGTTCCTTGCATTATTCTTTGCTGTTTGCCAATCAATCACGGCAGCCTTTTCTTTCAATAGAAAGCCGCAGCCGAACAACTTGAAGTGCGGAATTAAAAAAAAACATCCGGGGCGATCAGGGTGACGCGTGGTGCTTGGTATAAAAGATTAACAACTTATGCACGTGCTTCCCTTTTGACATCCGCGTGTGGGGACTACCATGGACGCTCGCCATGACCTGCCCCCCGTCCCTACAGGGCAGCCATCTCAGCCCCAAGTCCAGGAGCAGCCACTGGCATCGTCGTCAAGTCAGTCCCGAGTCCAGGAACAGCCCCCGTCATCAGGTCAGCCCCAAGTTCAAGACCAACCCTCGCCATCACGTTTGCCCCGAGTCCAGGAGGAACCCTCTCAATCAGGGGGGTCTTCAGACAGCAGAGGTTCACAGACTCATTCATCAGCAACTCAGAAGCCTCTTCTCGGAAGTTCAGATGGATATTCACCCGCTCGTGATCGCAATGATCCACATCCGGAATTTGAGCCTGTCCCTCACATTCCTGCAGACGCGAGAAGCAGGGACGTATCCTTGATGCGTGGACCTTCCCGGCGAGTTACTCGTGGTAATTCTGGCTTAGACTGGATAGTACCCGTTGACGAGAAACCCCGTGTTTGTGTAACTTCGCTTTTGCGCTGGCATTAATCTTGAACCTGACCTTACAGAGACTCACAATTGGAGAGCGACTCAATCCAAGTATCATCAACGCGGAAAAGGAGAGAGCTCAATACGCCATAAAAGGTTAGTTAACATGCAGTCTCCAAGTTTTAATTTTAATTGAGTTTTGCCCCGTTTGGAAATGTTCTGACAATCTTCCTTTTGAAGCCCAATGGACCGGCTACGCGTTGAACATTGCCATAGGTTTACAGGTTTTGCTCGGGGCACTCACTACGGGTCTTTCAGCGGCATTGTCGGGCAGGCAGGTTCGTTCGTTTGAAGGCGCGTCCAAGTGAATTTACGAAAAACTGACCCTACTGGATAAGGTTTCAATTGGTACCGCCCTCCTTGGTACGTATTCACGTCACCTCATTCAAAAATTTCCCTAAAGATTACGCTTCAGGTGGCATGTCAACCATGGTCGCATCCTATCTCGCTCGAGCAAGGGGATCAAATGAACCGGAACTATCCATAACTCGCGTCAAGGACCTAGATCAATTTTTGAGGGACTGTCTTGCCTTCAAGATGGACCACGGACATGAATATGGGACCCCTGAAAACGGGTTAAATGAGCGGCTAGATAACCTCAGAAGACGGTTTGAAGAACTTCTTGGAAATGGTGATGGGTAGGTCATCTCGCATTCCCATTGCTCAGCCTATGTTGACGACCTACTTAGGCAACGGAAACTCTCTCCACCGGTTTGAGCAGAAGTTTCTTCAGGGTTTGTGACGCACTGTACACTTGTTTCTCGCATATTATATACACCCTCGCACATTATACACGCACATTTTACGCTCCTTGCACATTTTACACTCACACAATTTTAGGTTATCCTCATTGACTTCGCCGATTGTCTCTTACACCATATTCCACCTAGTATGATACCATCGTTGCCCTTGTCTGTCTGTTTGGCAAATGCGCTCAGCCGCCAATAAGGACTCTGATGTGGTATACTTTGTTTAAATGAATCTGGCCGAGACTTGCCGTTCCCTCGCACAATTGCATTAGCGTAGTGGCAATGCGTTGAGTTCTCAGCTAGAGAAGACAGGTAGCTACCATAGTCCCCTTGTGGTCAGACCACTAGAAAGAAGACAGCAGACTACAGTCACCCCAGTCATTTGATTGCAATTAACAATTTGTACTGCAGTAGGAGCGCTTGGAGAATGCAAACCATTTTATTTAAGGCTGCCTGCAGCACATGTAGTGACTGCTAACATACTATGCGAAAGGAAGGGACTCAAAGCGACGAAGGCAACTAAAGTCGTGGATATACGAAAGAGAGTTATCATAGAGTCGAAAAGGGGAGAAAACAGAACCGTCCATGAATGCAAATCGTCCATTATCCATATCAGTCCGCGAAAACAGCGTAGGTATACAATTTTGAGTCCATGATGATAACCGGATGCAAATGGTTTGCATGCATGCACCTTCCGTGGACAGAAGCCGCTGCAGGACGGTTCATTTACTCAGTCGTAACTGACTTGGCTCTGCAGAAGACGATGAGCACCGAACATAAATTATACCAAATTTAGAACTCACAGGTTACGCGGGAAGTCGACATCAAACCCATTCTTGATAGCCAAGTGGTAACTCAGTAGCTGCATGGGTATAATGTTTAGAAGACCTTGCAAGCAGTCGACAGTGCGAGGAACACGAATGGTCTTCACCCCAGCCTTGATCTCCGTATCACCCTCATTGCAGACCACGATGGGCTGAGCCTTGCGAGCGGTTATCTGTTCGAACGCGGACTGAACCTTCGGGTATAGTGAGTCCTTGGTCATGATGATGATAACCGGCATGTTCTCGTCTATCAACGCCAAAGGACCGTGCTTGAGCTCCCCTGCGAGGATACCCTCTGAATGCATGTAGCTAATCTCCTTAATCTTGAGGGCGCCCTCAAGACAAGTAGCGTGTCTGTTAATGGATCATTAATCAGCCGTACAATTGGATCACGAACGAGAACCACGAACTGATATCCACGGCCCATCAGCAACAAACTACGTGAGTTTGCAAGGACGCCGTTGGCGAGCTCCCGCAAGCTCTCGTCTTTGTCAAGAACACTCTTGATCTGTGCGGGGAGAGCACAAAGACCTTCAATGATCTGGTTGCGACGATCTGTGAAGGAAATCCGATCTTCTGATAGCTGTAACGCCATCAACATCAAAGCAATGTATTGCGAGGTATAAGCCTGTAAAACGCTCATGTCAGATGCTTAACAGATCGGAAAGAAGTGACCATACCTTGGTGGACGCGACACCAACCTCAGGGCCAGCATTAATGTGAATACCGCAGTGCGTTTCACGCGAGATCGTCGAACCGACAGTGTTGACGACACCCACACAGAGGGCACCCCGCTCGAAGCAGTAACGCATTGCCAGGATCGTATCAGCAGTCTCGCCACTCTGACTGACAAAGACACAGACGTCGTCGCGGAAAATAGGAGTCTTTCTGTCCAGGAAGTCCGACGCAAGTTCTACACTAACAGGGATTTCCGTCAATTCCTCGAAGATCGCACGAGTTGCCAACGCAGAGTGGTAGCTCGTCCCACAAGCGCAGAAGACAATACGGCGACCACGCCGAATAATGGGCAGATAGGCCCGCAGCCCACCGAGCGTGATCTTATAGTCATCGAAGTTCACGCGTCCACGCATCGTGTTGACGACGGACTCAGGCTGCTCGTAAATCTCTTTCTGCATGAAATGGTCAAACTTCCCCTTCATAATCTCGGCAATCTCGATCTCGAGCGTCTCGATACTGCGAATGGCTGTCTCGGCCTTACCAGACTCATCCCGGCGCAGACGGTGAATGTGCAGCTGGCCCTCGGCTATGTGAGCAATGTCATCATCTTCCAAGTACAGCACACGCTTGGTGTGCTCGACAATGGCGGAAGCATCAGAAGCGATGAAGAACTCGATGGGCTGGGGCATGCCGTCCTCGGACATGAAATTGCGGGACTGACGGCGAGATACCTTGGGTGCAGATGGAGGTGCCAGTCGGGACGTGGGAGAAGTAGGAACAACTAAAAGAGCATTATAGCAAAGGCTGCAGAAGGGATTAAAACAACTTACGGTTTTCAACCTTAGCGTCAGCTTCCGCTCCTGCAAACTCTACGTCCACGAAATCGACTTTTAGCTTCTTATCAGTCTTGACGCCGATTAAGAGAGGTGAACCACGGCGGGCGGTCACGATCTCGTTAGGGAAATGGGTAGACTTGAAGACGAAAGCGAAAGAGCCTTCGAGTTCGCTCAGGACGGCCTTAACGAGAGACGTGAAGGTTATGCGCTTGTCAGGCTGAGAGTCGTAGACATATTTTGTCAAGATGGCAACCGCTTCCGTGTCAGTATCGGACTCGAACGCGAAGCCACGCTTCTGCAGCACTTGCCGGAGTGCTGCAGCGTTGGTCACGATACCATTGTGTACAACCATAAACGTGTTGTTCACATCAGAGCGCAAGGGATGGCAGTTACGAACCGAGGGAGGTCCATGTGTGGCCCAACGGGTATGGGCAATGGAGACCTGGGAGATCATGGTCTTGGTGGTGTCGATGCTAGACTCGGCAATCCGATGCCGTAAACCGGCAACCTTGCCAACCTCCTTGAAATAAACAATTTCACCTGGCTTGTCGCCATCGATACCAAGGCCTGCGGAATCATAACCACGGTACTCTTGTCGCGCCAGACCAGTGCAAAGAATTTCCAAGATCTCCTTGCGGTCCTGAAACAAGTGAAGTCAGTTTAGCTGCTGAATATATTTATTCACGATGAGCACAAGACGGAATTGCGAAACCAGGGTTGTAGGTAAAGTTACCAAATATGGTAATGATAGATGGGATGTTTCAGGTAAAGACGGCTCGAAGCTTGAGATCGTTGCGCGGAGTTGCAGCAAGAATGAGAATGGACGTGCAACAATAGGGAAAGGCCAGAAATAGTTCATGATGAAAATCACATCTTACCTTTTCCTTCAAGAAGTTGCAGTACCCAAATATGCCGCACATGATGGTTCAGAGAGTAAAGAGGTTACTAGGTGACATAAGAACGCCATGATCAGTTCATCGTCACCATAGATAGCGAGCTCAAACAAACCTAAGGTAAAATGAAGGCTGGTGTAGGTGGGAGTGCGTGGTCGAAGTCGATGAACAAGAGCGAAGTCGAGTGATGCTTTTAAGTAGTTCAATTGTGGGTTCAGGGTGCGACAAATAATACCAAACAAATTAAATACGTAGTCGCGAACACAGCAAATATGTACATAGGCATCGGTTTCGCGATGGAGGCTGCGCAAACCGAGAAAAATTTTACGTCCGACCTGTTGATCATGCGCATGGCCGTGTAACCAGTGCTCGTGAAGGTCGCATGAAGACGCCATATTCATCTGTCCGAGCCTCCAACTATTACGCCGCGAAAAGTCGCGCATCCCAATGTGGGATATCCTATTATTACGAACAGTCTTGGCGCCCATTGAGTGGCGTTTGGAAGGCCCTTGAGCAAACTCGTCGAAGTCGAGCGGAGGTTCACAAAGCTTTGCAACATACGCGTTCATGCCAACCTGCTTATCTGTCGTTGCCCATTCCCACTCACCCTCCCGCCCATCTTTACTGGTAGCTCCCCAGCCTAACTCCGCAATGAGGCTCGTCATTGATTGCACAAACTGTGGTCGTTCCTCTTGTGGTCTGTTGGAGGGGCAGGAACGCCAATCAGGCACATCAATGGCCTGGGTATACCGGTGGTCACTGCCGCAATTAACATTCCTCACAGCATGGAGTCCATCCTGATCTTTCTTCCGGTTGGTTTTCAACCCTTGTCTCGTGGATTTCAACATCGAATGGTTCACTGAGCCTCACAAGCTCACAGCCGGTTGCTTTTATCCCTCAGTCAGTTTAGAAAGGTGATCTTTGGTTGGGTGCATTGCGACACCTTGTTATTGTTTTGCCCCTGGGGTGGGCAATTCCTAAATGCGTCAGCCTATTAAGCTCTCACTTCACTATTATTATGATGATTGACTTCGTAGCAGGTTTCCAGGTGCGCCAAATTTAAATCTAATACATCCTTTTGACACTTAATTCATGGACAAAATCAACTGCAGATTCGCATGCAGGAACCCCACACAGGCACTTGCTGATTTCGAGAGACTGCTAATTGGACGGTTTTCAACAGTTTGCCAGAAATCATTTGACACTCAATTCATGGATATGAAATGAGGAGCTGCTGCTTATCATACGTAGCGACGCGCACTGAACGCTGGAAAACTACGAATGCATATTCCACCATAACGCAGCTTTCACTTCGCTCCTGCAGCCAGTAACTGCAACGCAACTCATCGCGGCTCTGCTATATCTTGAGATCTATCGTCTCCACGACTCGCCGCTGATTTCGTGTTACAGGACCTTGCATTACGACATGTAATATCGGTGTCACACACAGGCTGTCATATACGTGTGTTATTACAGCTACTTGTTGGAATATTTCACGGTTCCTGCAAGTCATTATTCAGCTAATCGCTCGCTAATCAACGGACACGTACAATAGTTTTCTTACGCGTTACATCATCGGCTAAAGGATAGTATATAGTCCAGTAAAACTTCCTCAACGCACCTCAGTCTCTTCGTATAGACTGAGGTGAGATACATACACTACTATAATCGATCAGCGCTAACGTCCATGTAGTCCGTTCGTTTACAGGTACTTACCTTAAACTCTAATAGAGTCTCTTCGTATAGACTGAGTCCGTTCGTTTACAGTCGTCAACACCGTCTTCATCCTTCACTACTGGACGTTATAGTCTTCTGGTTCGTTCTCAACGAAGCGCGCATAATAGTCAAGACATTATGACCCAGGCTCCTCATATTGCAATTCGGATGAAGTTTTGTTCTACGGTAGAGTAAAACTTGATCCAAATTACCCGCCTCGTTGACTTGAATGCCTAATCTGGACACAGTTGGGACACAGCGCTTTAGAATCAGGTTTGCTCAAACGTGACCATCGTCTCACGCCATGCTGCGCAATACTCAAACAGAGGCAGATAAGAATAGTATCATTACTATCATCCATGTTATGTAAACATAACATCTCCCATTACACACCATGAATACAACCTTCGCGCCAGTTGAGTGGCCTGACCTCGCCCCCCAAATAACATCTCGATACATTACTTTGGGCGACCGTGACGATCTGAGCGTCCATATCCTAGAAGCGCTTCCAGATACGAATAACCATCCGAGCACGTCCTATCCTTTGATCCTTCTTCTTCACGGCTTTCCAGAACTCGCATACTCATGGCGCAAAGTCTTGGTACCTCTCGCCAACGCCCATTCAGGTTACCGTGTCGTTGCCCCTGACTTGCGTGGTTTCGGGCGAACGACAACGAAGGTAGGACCAGGGAGCGCCAGCCAAGTGCAATATGAAGATGCGCTTTCGTCGTTTCATATGCTTAACATCGTAGAGGACGTATCTTCCCTTGTACAAGCGCTCGGATACTCCTCCGTCACTATGCTTGTGGGACATGACTTCGGATCTCTTCTAGCGGGGCACTGCGTTATCGCACATCGGGAACTATTTGCATCGGTCGTGTTCATGAGTGCTCCCTTTGAGGGCATCAATTTTCCTCAAGCCATCAGCAGGGATATAGATGATGAAACGAAGGAGCGTTCCGGAGCGTCGTTGGTCAGTAGCATTACCACTGCACTTGCTGCACTCCGACCTCCGCGCAAGCACTATACCTCATACTTTTCTTCACCATCCGCCAATGCAGACATGCTTGGCCAAGGCAGAAAGGCACTGAACGACTTCCTCAGCGGCTATTTTTACATGAAGAGCGGCGCTTGGCATGGAAACAGTGCCCACCCACTACCTTCTGCATTTTCGCCGTCGCCAAGTATAACTGAACTAGCGAAGGATCTCGCTACACTCCCAGAGTACTACGTTATGCCACTGTACGAAAGCATGCCAGAGGTCATTTCTCGCCATTCCCGCGCGGATGCCAGAGACACAACGTCCAAATATGAAGAAGTTGCAGAGAGCGTATATGCTGTCGAATTTGCTCGCACTGGCTTTCAGGGCGGACTTAATTATTATCGAAGCACACTATCGCCTCCACCCCCTCAACGTATAGCCCAATTACGTGCTCTAGCTGAAAGACGGGTGGAGGTACCTGCGGCGTTTATATCGGGGGCTCGGGATTGGGGAGTGTATCAGGCACCGGGGGCTGAGCGGAAGATGCGAGAGGGGGTGTGTAGCAGGGAAGGAGGCAAGCCGGGAATGGATAAAGAGGACTTTGTTGTAATCGAGGGCGCAGGCCACTGGGTTCAGCAAGAAGCACCACACAGGGTGGTGCAAGAGCTCGTGAGATTTTTGGGCAAGGTGAAGGATTTGTAGACACTGCCAGTGCAACAAGTTTGGGGCGAGAATGGACGAGTCAACTCTAGTAAAGTATGGCTTGTTATGTTGGTGTTCCGGTCAAATTGAAAATTGAATTAGTTCGGAAGGACTCGGATGGGGGTATGGACGTTCTGTGGTAAGGCATTCCTGCTCACGACATACAGAATGGTGAGGATAATTGAATCACGCAAGTTCAAGTTACCGCGAATGTTACTGCTCGAAGCATCCAAGTGACCAAGCAGCTAATAGTTCAAAGCATAGAGTCATAGTGCACCTGTTATGACATCCACGATGTGACTTGCAACCTTTCAACGTTGCGACCACGACTAAGTGTGGTGATAAGTCGCGATACGAGTGAAAAGACGATCTATTCAACGCTACTTTACTTGATGTAAATTATTCGTACTTATACTACTATGCTACGCTAATAGAAAATAACCGGTCCGTTAAGTACCTGTGCACGACAACTAGTAGTAGTCCATGGTCCGTCTTACAAACCATTACTGAGCGGAAGCTCCGATTTGCGCTCGCATCTTATCCGATGCAAGTTCCGATTCCAACACTAAGCACCAAGCAACAGGCGGCTAAGAGGCTAATAGAAGCATACTACTTACGCGCTGGAACGTTTAGTGAGTCTTCATCATTTATTTGCGTCTAACGTAAATAATAATTGAATGGTTCACGGCGTGGAATAACTCAATTGACTCTTGGCAGCCGTCTTGGATTTTGGAAATGACCACATGCTCAAAGCGAGCGCTCCGAGGTAAACTGTCTTCCTTCCGTTTCGTCTGCCTACGGACTAGCTCCGAGGCGCCATGTATTTCCACGCTGCGAAAAGCTCGGGAAAGCGCTATTAGCCTCAGATCTGCACAACGTTTAAGCGCGTCAGCCAAGGCTTCGAATACGGGCCCCGCTCTCCGAAGTTGGAATGACTAAACTAACGAACTGACTTGAGGACCAAGGTTCGCTTACCCGGCCTTCTAATTATCACAACGCCGTAACACCCGTTGAACAACGGGCCCGAGGTCGATGGATGCATCTCCGAAGGTACAAACTTAAAGCTCAGGAAATTCATTCAGCTTACAGGATGCCAACTCAACTCTTCATGTGATACAGTGGCGACGTAGCCCACGATGAGGACCCCGCGAGAAGTTATGACTCTTCGCATTGTTCTTCGTAACGTTGGACAGAACGTTTTACTCAGCCGCTTCGAAGAGTATTCTGATGGCAGCAGTCGTACTGGAAACCCTGCACAATAATATAAGCCACGACCTGGATCCCCTACGCCTGTACTAACGTGGCAGAGCAGAAGGAAACCCAGGGACTCACCGTCCTTCAAGTTGGAGTGATCCTCCCGGTTGATGATTTAATCTGGGTTCCATACCACTTCCCGATAATACCCGTGTAGTTATGATGAACTATGCACCCGAACATGAAGTGAATATAGTCGGAGATGCAGACCCGTACGCGTAAGAAACGGCGGGATATTACTAGGTAACGTCTTAAAGCATGCGGTATTGGAACCTACCGTAGTCATCGGCATACGTAGACGGTATATTTACTATTACTGACGCTAATGAAATGCATTCCGAGAGGGCAACACGTTTGTACAGTTGAAGCATGTTCAGAGCCTTTTTTCCTTTCTTTGTTTTTGTGGGGGGGGGGCAGAGTGAGACACATGACTCTAAAATGCACATAAATCCCAGAGTATGCCGATCTAATGACCGTGTAAGCGCCTTCCGCGGATCTGAACGCCGCATCAGGTACCCAAACCTCTCTTCCTGAAACTCCCCCTGGTGCGGACGGAACAAGGACAACATTAATGATATCGGTTTGCAGTGCAGATAACGAGACAAATCTGTGTGGTCCGCGGCCAGGCGTTTCTTAATGTGGTTCGTCGCTGATCATTGAACCCGCATAATGAAGAGTCAAATATCACCGCCGACTTTCAGGAACCTTCCCCGAACAAGGCGGGTACCGATAGAGTACAGATTGATTCAGATAGGCCTGACATCTGTCAAGGTACTGCAAACACCGTTTCGAGAATGGTATCTAACCGCTAAACCTTGTGGGGGTTTGGAAGAGGCGTCAGGATATTGGAGATCGGGATCAGCGTAGGAATCGTAGTTACGGCAGGTGGAACCATTTGATTTTAGATTGACGATGAGTACATTCGGTAGGGAACCATATCATTCTCTGCAAGGATTTCATGTCGTGCCGCACGGATACATCTTATCCTTGCCTCGTTGACTTCTCACGGCGGAGTCTTCCCGGAGTTCGTTCAGCAGATAGAGATAGCGTATTGTCAAAGGTTTGCTCAAAACGCTTAGTTCATAACCTGAAAATGGTGGTCGTGAACCACCGCACAGGAGACCCATGATATCCGCGGGTGGGGGAATAAACGGGTAACACGTGAGCACGTACGAAGCATACGGATCGGCTTGCTGTCCCCTCATCGACTCGCGCCCCTGGTAATCTCGCGGGTCAAGAAGGCCTGATGTCACTTACATCATTCTTCAAGAATAAAATATTATCGAAGAGGCCAAGGGTCACCGATGCGCAGCCGGCCATATCCTTGTAAGCCCCAACCCTAGTCTAAGGACTTATGCGGGGCACTTCGGCACGTTCGTCATTGGAGCGCTGCCGATCTGCAATTTCAACATGAGGGAAGTGAACTTACAAGACCACATGGACAGACGTCATGTGGGTGGCTATCAAGGGCAGCAGATTATCTGTAGAACCAAGCATGCAAGTCAGCCACTATTTAGGTATTGCACGCAGATCGTGATGAAAAATGTATCGGTGTTTGAAGACCTGAACGCTGAGCATAGAGATATCGGCGTCCCCATAGCAGAAAAGAACAAGTTGCGCTGTGAACCACGGCGGATCACGGCGGGTCTACTCGGTCAATGTGTCCAGGCCGGATGTGCTGGCACAGGGGGCGACAGAGTACTGATCTTGAATCGTAAACGTGTAACCCATTGATGGATTGCAAGCGGACGTCTACCATAGATGCAGATTACGGGCCGAAATTTAAGGCATGTGCACAATGCATGGCAGATCTAAGCATTATTGGCGGGAACGTGCAGACAGCTCCTTTTCACCGAATGGATTCGATCCCGTTCATGGTCGCTGTGCATGAATATTTTAATGACCGGTACGTTTAGGCCTTACGTAAACATGAGCCCATCGTATGAAGTTCGCTACGTGCTAAAGTTCAGTGGAGAGTGATGGCTGAAGAGAATAAATACGGCATGGCTGGGAAGCTATGATTATCATATTCTTCGTTGGACATTTGAAGCTCTAAGTTCGAAGTTCGACCATTCCTGGGGAGTATCGGGTATCAATCAGCCATCACGACAGTACTGGTGATGGAAGCGACTTAAGGACAGTGAGATAACGACGCGATAAGAAGACGCTATTTCGAATACACAAGATGAGCGGCGAAGATCCTTCATTCCGTCACAGTCAACGGAAGGCCCATCACGTTGAAGTGATGGATTTACGATTCGATGCCATTGGTTGCCTAGAATACAGGACCTGTGCCAAAGGGGTTTGATTCAAAAGATGATCAGCGGTGGCGCGCTTTTTGACACTGATCATTTCAGATAGTGTGCAAGGGCATCGGCTGCACTGCAGCACTAAACCATTGGCAGCTAGAAATGTTTACAACCCGTCAACGTGCTAATGAGCTCTCTGTTGCTCTGTGCCTCTGATAGATGCGTGTCTATCGGCTGCGGCACGCACTCCGAAAGACTCCGGCCGGTATTGATCCTAGATTTGTGGTCATGGTAAAGTTACACAAGACGCTGCGATCTTTGATGTTTGTGTGTTTGGAGCTATGGCGTACATTCAGCGCTTTTGTTTGTCCTTGGAGCGGGTGCAAAGAAAGGCGCACTTTTGTTGTGCCAGCAGATTGATCATGCACCATCCCCCGCTAGTAGTAGCTAAGCAGCGACATTGAATCACTATCTGCTGCCCACATGGACTGCCGTCATTACCTTGAACAACCGTAACTGAGCATTTTGACCGATCGAGAGTAGTGCTACTGAAACTATTAGAAGTAAAGAAAGCTCCTTGACAGGCTGCTCACTCATATTTTTAGTTGCATGGCCAATGAACGGCGTTCAACTGAGTAACCCTTTTACTTTTGGGGAGAGCGGACTGCGGGGCTCTCATGAAGGTAGACCCGGTCATAATGAAAGTTCGTCGAACTCCACAAGTAAACGTTTAAACATGGTCCGCATGCGAGCATGACCCTAAGAGATCTCATGGGTTTGTTCCATTTAGACAAGATGATGAACGAGGGTGTTATCGTAAGAAGAAATATGCAGTTTCTCTGAAGTTTTACGGAGAAATTCGGTGAAGGATAAAATGATAATTACCGAAACCGGGTAACAATCCGAGCCGGACAGACCCGATTTGGAAGTGCTTCTGTGGATCGCGACAAGAAGTCTTCCTTTTGTGGACACCGACTGTGCGGTGGTGTACGGTGAAGAGGACATGGTCATTGGCTACAATGGAGGGTGAGTGCACGCTTATTGGATAGCAAGTCACCCGTGTTTGTATGCAAAAGGTAAGTTTCCGGGATTAAAATTGGATTTACAATTCGTTATATTGCAGAATAGTGGGTGGTGGTTGGAGAGGGGTTATTCGACTCCCCTTGGATTAGAGGTGCCTTTGCAACGAGTTTGAATGCAGATTGAAGATCTGGGCATTATACGCTCCTCCCATTCTTTACGTCAAATGGATAGATCTCACTTCACTCTTTGGGTTCTTCCAAACTTCATTTTCAATCCATTCTTATAGAGCACCCTTCTCCAGCTCACTTTCTCCTTGTTCTTTCTACCTTCAAAACCCTTTGACCGTCCCCATTACCGTCGTCTACCCTTTATACGACAGTGACTCTCTCCCCACCTCTGTCGTAACTTCCGCTTTCGATCAATACTCTGATGTCGTTGGATCAATATCCAATCCTTACCGACAGACGTTTCCAACCCAGCGAGAGGTCGTCTTATGACACCATTTCCATGACTTCCACTCAATGGAACTACCCACCCAGGTCCCAAAATGAAATTCCTCATGATTATACCACTAATTCATCTCAATGGAACGTCAATTTACTCAATAATCATTGGTCCACCGATGTCATACCTTCCCCCTCCTCCTCTTTTTCCTCCGCAGCTCCCAGTCTCCGCTCTTCCACAGCCGCATATCCAAACCAGTATGCATACCAAGAACATTCCCAGTCCTCCTCCTCCCCTTCCATATCAACCGCCTTGCCCTCATCATTTGAACGCGCGGTACAACACCGCTCGCCATCAACAAGTAGTACTTTCAAATTTGATGATGCCTCATGGGCTCCCAATCTGTACACTATTAACGACAGGAATACCCCCTCGCATTCGCTGCCACCTACAACAACCAGAACATCCCCATCCGCACGTGCATTAAGTTCTTCTAGAACCACATCATCCAGATCACCCCCAGTGAAGCTTGAGTCAGATGAACTTTCAAGCGCAGATTGCTTCGTCATGGAGTTTGCTACGTCTGTTCCAGCTGCCCAGGACAGCACCTCCTTGGCTCCCCCAACCGAAGTGCCCTTGCGCGCTACCCAAGCGAGCAAGGCAATGCGCAAAATGATGGGCGTGTTTCGGTTGAACCCGTTCTCAATGCACGAGGGTGGTGGACAGGCGATGAGCACTTGGATTGGAGAGGAGGCAGGCCCGCTGGAAGAAGAACCCAAGATTTTTGAGTTTCAGCTCGACATTGGGTACCTCGAATCTGATGAGGAGGGCGAAGAACAAGTACCTCAGCAGCTTCAGACTGTCGCTGAGGTGCCAGAGCCTGAGCTACATGAAAACACGAGGTGGGCGGAGGGCCACGAATTAGAGCTCTCATATCCCCCGGTCTCTTCCTGGGCGACCAATGAGTCAGCGTATTCCTCGTATACATTACCATCGCTGAAGTCATACGCTTCGCATTCCCACTCCCCTTCACTGTCTTCCGCTTCATCGCGTAAAACGCCTTCTGCATCAGACGTACGCCTCTAGCCCAGTCATAGCAATTATGATTTACTAATTGTATATTGCAGTACCCCGGCATGTATACACTGCATGGCGCTGGCAGCTGCGGTTCTTCCACAGATAATCTTCCCTCACTCTCGTCTATGGCACGGCGTTGGGCTATTCCCGCCAACCTTCAAGCACCATTCATGATATAGACACGCCCACGTTGCACTACCACCACATCATTACATCAATCCAAGCGCCGGCGGGCCTCGGCGGGCTCGTGGCGTTCTCCATCAACTCTTTGGCGACCTTCCCACCGCCGTTACCGATGACATCTTTCTCAATTGCTAATCGGGGGTTGCTGGAGTACTTCGATTGATTCTGTTTGCTCTCCACGCCGTTCCCTGTTGCATTTTCTTGGTCTTGATCATCATTTATTGTCTTGGATCGTTCTTCGCTCGTGGACAGAACTCAAATCAATCTCCTGGCAGGTTGGAACGCATGTAGTATACTCTGCAAATCATACGATACCTATGATACTCATACAAGTATTGTCTGTCTTATTGCAAATTGCAATATTGACTTAGTGCCTCTTAGTAGCCAGTGATGAAATTCATATCACGTTTTCCTGCGGGTCCAAACCTGCCCAAACATCACGTTCGTATCTGGGCCTCCATCATCGTATTTTTTGTTGCATCCCACGTCAACTCATCACCTCATCACAGCACCTTTCTTTGCGAGGCATTTCTTCTAGATCCTAAAGCATTGGATCATTGGATATTTGCCGCCGGTGAGCGCACCCGAACTTTGTCATCGTCAAAAACTTCACGGCACTCATCGATCATCTCCGTCACCGTACCTGTTATTCAAAGTACCTTAGTTCGCTTCACAACCCAAACCATATTCGCTTAATTGTAAGCTGCTATAGAGTAATTTGACATGTCCTCGAACCGGGGAAGAGTCTGGTAAAGTCCACAGATCGACAATGTGCGCATCATGTATGTATATGTATTTTGCAGGTGGACGTGGCTTGTGACAGATTTCATGAACCCTTGATTTCAGACGAGCCTGGGGCCTGGACCCTGTTCCGCTTCTTGGAACCGGCAATGAGGCTTGCATTAAGATGAAATTCATTCATGATGGAACTGAAAGTAAAGTGAAATTATCAAATATCTATCATCGGCCTGTCGTGTTGTTTACGTCGACGGATGGCCGGTCGAAACCCTGGGAGGAACTTCATCCACGAAGAGAGCGGAAAAGTGATGGAAGCCTAAGGTGAGGTCATGAACTCCGTTGATACTCCGTGCAGCCTCAGAAGGATGCAAACCCTTGGATGTACGCCACAACACGCGCATGAGAAAATCTGAAGTACCCTTTGCCGTGATGATAGCGCTTAAATATATTCTTAACGATTTCATGGGGAAAACACTGGTTTGTGGGGGTACGAGTAGGCCGAGGGTATGTATCTCGGAAACAGCAGAACAGGGAACAACGACCGGCAGCTGGACGTTGATCATGGTAGATAGAGGCACATCATTCCCCTGATTATTTATATTCACAGCGTGTGGACTTAGGATCCTATCTCAGTGCGGCACACTCCGAAGTAATCCAGAACTTGGAGTAGATAGATCGGTCGACCTTCCTCAAGGATTTGGGGAAAGCCCTAGAAAACCTTGTCTAAAGATATCAAGCCCTGTTTTTTTGACAGGTCGTGAGCCAAGGTCAAATGAACACCTCGATGCTTTAACGAACATTCGATATGATCCAGCACACGATACGAAAACTAATACTTGTCTAATGGCGTTACGCCCGCGAAGACAATGAACGGCATCGCCCGGTGTAGGATGGGGAGTAGTAAGAGTCGACTTAGAGAAGGTGTACGAGAGTCGTCTGGTTGCTACAATGTACTTATCTGAACAATTGCGTTATGCGCTTCTCATCATTCCGCCCTGAAGGTGGAATTGTTCCTTATCGCACATCTATGTTCGGTACAGTATTCGGGGGCATGCATGCAAAGGCCTCCCTAATAGAGCTTGCTTTTCAAAAACAGAGGTGCCCAGATGCACATACTTATTTGCCGCCTAAGGCCGCGGCACCAAAACACCAGATTTTGAGGATAACAGCAGCAAGGCGCCAAAAGGCGGCAAGCCGGTCTGCGACGAGAAATTCAGAGGTAGCAAAGACGGGAACAAAGGCACTGGAAGCATTCCTAAATTGTAAGTGAAATCAGGTACAAACGCAGTCCAAGTTAAAATTTGTGGAGGGGGTAAGGGCACCTCCCTCCCCGCTCAAGGATTTATGACGTGGCACGAGGATATCCGATCGTCGAGCCGTTCGTGACGTTGTGTTTAATTCCTAATGGGGTTCGGCATCTCAACAAGTCGCCTCTTCTGACGCCGGTGTAATCAGACAGTCTTCTGGGAAGTGAACTAGTGCTGGATGTCCGATGGATGGAGTCTTGTTGTGTGAACTGGCGGCCTACAAGTGCCTACAGGTGCCACGCGCCCGATCACTTAGATTGCAGTGTCTTGAAATAATTACGATAACGATCAAGTCAACGATCTGCTGTAACAGGCAGGTGGTCGGGAACGCAACGGACCACAAAAGAGCCTGGGCCAACCAAGAAAATGGTAAGAAAATAGTAAGCACTACCAACAACGCAGTGAAAACGAATATATCATACAAAGAAAGGGGGAGCTGAAAGGTTGCCTGAAAGAAAAGGCTACTGGGCGAAACTCACTTGTCCAGGTGATGCAACAACGGTGAAATTTTTCCACCGCTATCAATGGGTGCTGAGGGGTTTAAAGTTCATCCAGTAATCTTGACCAAGAGGATAAGCAAGTAGTTGCGGGTTTACCTGGAACCATTTTTGAATACCAAGCGGACGGCATTCGCGAATTCCCCTTTCTTGCGTGTTAATCGGCTGTCGGTAATTGTTTCACAGACCGAGCTTTTGCAAGTAATTGCGGAATTGAGATCAAATGGACTGAAAAGTCGCAAGCATGGCCTGCCAATTGAGGAGGCGCAATGATAATTCCCTCATACCTCGGATACACGCTGGTGCAGAATCGCAAACAAGCTGCGTCGAGCGTGGGTGCTTATTCTACACTCTGATGGTGGCGGCTGCTGCTTCTCGAAAGTAGGCGTCCCTTTGCGATCGATATCAGGGATTACTCCTTCGAAATCACCATCCGTATTCCTACGGCAACGTTTTTCCTGTATCTTGTCTTTCACGAAGTCCGAAAATACACGGTCAACGTGTGTCACCAAGTGTCCTTAGTCAAATAACCTTCCCGTTCTCGAAACAACTGTAGGTGGAAGAAAATTGCTGGAGTAGGTCAGACCGGTCAAATTCAAGGTGAGCCCGGGGTGTCAGTTTTTCCTTGGGCATGCGGCAAATCGGACCGATTTGGGCGTCGGAGAGTCAAAAATCAGCCACGCGAGAACCACGAGAGCCCACGAGACCCTGTCAAACAAGGGCGACCACGCGAGCGAGGCAATCCAATCTAACTGGTAGTCCGACAACTCCATACATAAATCAAACTGCCACCTCCGTAACACATTTTACCTTACTAGCCCTTCTCTTCCTTGTTTTTCCTGCCGTCGCCCCAGAGATCACGCAGTTCATGCTAGATAACGAGGAATGTATCCATGGACGTCGAAGAAGCGTCGATGTTGGTGGTTTAGCGCTTGCACTCGAAAACCAGGGACTGGGTCATGGCTGGGGTGGATGGGAAGAGGATGAACAAGGAGAGACTCGGTATGCCATCTTTTTCATATCTCTTGATCGGAAACGTTCTTCTTACTCTGTTTTGAACACAGTTATGCTGAACTTCTCAGCGACATGTACAACCACACCCAGACTACCGTCAACCACCATGTGAACGACCTGTAATGTCCATTTCTGCCACTCCTCAAGTTTTTGAAGTTCATCGCTTGCTCAGCTCTCCAATCATGATACCCGCCCCTACGCGAGCACGACTAATTACATCTCTTGATAGTTGGCACTTTGAGCCGCATAATCTGCCTGAGGATGAAGTTCTGTTCTGTACACTCATCTTATTTGAAAGTCTATTTCGAATTGAGCACATGCACGAGGATATTGGTGTCTCCCTCGGTGAGTGTCATTTTGCCTTCTCGTGGCTGACTATCTTATCACTCTGACAGATGACATATCTGTCTTCTTAAAACATCTGCGACTCCTATACTGCCGACATAACAGTTATCATAATTTTCAACATGCATTAGATGTCTTACAGGCCGCCCAGACCTTCCTGTGTGCGGCAGGTGTAGTTCCTCCTGTGTCTATATTACTGGAAAGTAATGACCGCACGTGGAGGTCAGACAAATCCGGCAAGGAGAGCCGTCTTGCATTCGACCTCAACAACACATGTCTCTTTGCTCTATTCATCGCTGCCATTGGACATGATGTGGGTCATCCAGGGTTGACAAATATGTTTATGGTATGACACATACAACAAGCTGGCGGAGTACCACCTGACACCCATCCGCAGAAAAATGCGAAAGCACCATTGTCTACTATGTATGATGACAAGTCAGCTCTTGAAAGGATGCACTACGCCCTCCTCGTGCAGGCAATGCGGCACCATTGCCTCGGGAAGCTCTTAGATCGGCCGGACTCTGGTCAACGTTTCCGCAAAGTGCTTGCTGGCATTGTGCTGGCCACGGACATGTGTATTCACTATGACTTCATGAGAGATTTTGGCTCGCTCGTGGCTGGTAGAGAATATTCTTTGCCTCAGCGCCAGTTACTGCTTTGCCAAGCAATAATAAAGTGTGCAGACATAAGTAACCCTGTTTGTTCTCTCGTCATCTTTATCTCGTGTCATCATTCTAATTATATATGGTATAGAGTCGGCCACCCAGCGTTTCGCAATACTGGGCGAGTGCTCTAATGGTTGAATGGACATCACAAGCATCACTAGAGAAGCACTGGCATGTGCCGTCATCCGTCACGCCTTCCGATTGCCCAATCACCCATGTGCGAGGACAAATATTTTTTATCAGTAAATTTGCCAAGCCGCTCATGGACCTTGTTGCACAAGCTGTTCCTGGTATTTTTGGTTTCATTATTGTTCCTTTATGCAATTGACATGTTTGCTGTCACAGAAATGGAGTGCTTCGCTCACCATTGCACTGAAAACTTAGCCATGTGGGAGGCCCGTCAAGAAAACATGACCTCCCCGTCTGCAGGACAATTCCCATCTTCCCGTGTAGTTGTACCTTCACCTCGGCCTCCCGAAGATTATCTGACGTCTTTCCCCCTTACTCTCCCTCCCTTCGTTCTTACACCTGATGAGCCTCATGCCTCCGACGAGTGGCATTCTAGATATCCGCATTCAGATTCGTCATCATCATCAGACGTCAGTTCTGATATTCACGTTGAGCATCCGGCTATTTTGCAATCGACTTCACCCCCTGCATCCCCTGTGCCATCCGTTGGCTCGTGTTACTCCCTTGCTCCACGGAGTTCCTCATCCAGTCTCGCAAGTAACGCTAACGATGCTGCACAAACGATGCGCGCTGCTTATTCGGCGAGCGTGCGGAAGAAGAAAAGTTTTTATCATCGGCGCTCGTGGAATGCGACCGCTAGCTCCGGATCGTCCCCGATCATCTCCACGTACCCACCATTACTTGCCACCATTCCCAAAGCTGCACTACTAGTAGCTGAGACCACTGCATCAGACGGAACTACAATCACGTCAGTCACAGCAATGGTGGCATCCCCCGCAGGTGAGAACGGGAGAGGGCGGAAGGTGCCGTGAGCGCCCAGCAGGGGTGCACATGGTCTTTTCAGGTTCATGCAGCGACTTAAACTAGTGGCATTACATTTTGCGCAATGCATTTGACTTGCGACCAGCGACATCGTTCCCCTCGGCGGGTACTACCTGGGCTCGCTGTGATTCGTCATCATTCTTGGTGTTGAGCAATTGCTGATAAGGGGGAGGTAGGCATATGAAGCGGGTGTCAATTCGCTTAATTCACCTACGCTGTCTCCTATCGAACTTGGATCCTACTTGTTACCCTTCGTATTCGGTCATCAATTTCATTTTTCTTGTTTGGCTATCAGCAGCCTTGATTAACTGTACTGGCAGTTACAATATATACTATATTACCAAGGACGCCGCGGCGACGTTCCATGGTACTAGGAACATACGATGTTTTGCTGTTCGTCCTAGATTACTGGGTACATACAATTTTGGAGCAGTAATCGGGATGGCTTTGTGGGGATCAATAATGTCTAACCTTCATCACGCTGTGACCGCGATGGCTCGCCAAAATCACATGGCCGTGAACGAAAGAAGACTCAGTACACCGCAATATTGAAGCCAAGAAGCAAATGAAGCACCAGGAGATCTGCCTAATGAAACGTGTGGAAGTGGAAACTCAGTAGATTCCTGATCGGTGTGCACACATCATCCGTCACCTAAGTACGTAAACCACACGCCCACATATTGTCTAAAATAAAAAATAATTCACACCACGGAAATGACATCACCCACATGTGCTGTAAGTCATTGTCCCTCTTTAGTTAACTGTCATAGGAAGAATCGAATCGAATTGCTGCAGGGGCAGTCGACGTTGAGAGAACGTTGCTAATGGAAGAGGAGACAAGGCAGCGGATCGCCCCACTGTCATGCGATATGACTAGATCTCCACCGTCTAACCCACCATCGACACACGCCCCCGTGCATGCCAAGCTCACTAATATCCAACCCACTGACTTTCAAAGTACCTTTCTACTGAGCGTGCATGTGCGGGTCATTTGTGGCCTCCGTACACTCCATCCAGTCAATTCCATTTCCGATACTAAGATTAAAAAATTGTCGCATACACTTGGAGCGATGTACTTCCCTGCTGCAACATGTACCCGGGCATTTGCGGACTTGGCAAGGAGGGAAGTAATTGCTGTGACCGGGACGGCATCAGAACTGTCGAAATGTAGCAGGTCTGATAGGATAACAACATCGTAGCCGCTACTTGACAGATTGGCCACCCATATCTAGAGAGAGACGACTGACAGACGACGGAATGAGCGATGCATCAGGGCTGTACTGACAGAAGTGGTTCCGTGTCTTCTCCCCATTCGTAGCCTATATACTGGACGTGACATCTTTGATTAAAATTGCACCGATTCTTGCTGACATTGTTCCTGAGGTTTCCGAGAATTCTTTCGTCTGGGTAGTCGGTGGTGACCACGAGGACAGGAGATCTATACTCAGGCCAAGCGGCTGCAAGCAACGATGGGAGAGCACAACCGGCTCCAAGTTCAACGATTGGGGAAATAAAATAAAATGTTTAGAATATAACAGAATATTGCATTGTACATACTCTTCTTGTCGCACAAGGTGATCTCCCCTGTTTCGATTTGTTCGGCAAGAAACAGCGCTGGTGAACATAGATGATCCGCTAGGAGGGTGTTAGCCTAAAAGAGTTGAGCAAGCGGATTAATGTAGTCGGCAGACTAACCTTCTCTTCCTGCACGATTTTATCTAAGGCATTAGCACCATTATGTACTCAATGCCAGTAAGGTCGAGAACTATCACCTTTGGAGCAATGCTAAGCTTCAATGAGGCCGTATTGCACTATGCTTCGATCTGTAGCCTGTTCCTCGCCAAATATTTCCAGAGCGTCGTAAAGGGTATCTTCACTTTTCGATGTATCTTTCACGATTTGTTGAATGGATGGATTGTACTCTATACTAGATCTTACCCGCTATGTTGGAAGTAAAATTTGGATTTGAACTCAGCGACATCTTATCATTGGATACGTAAATATGAAACGACCGCATCTTGCACCCTCTTCCATGTCATCTAATAGCCCCACTCAATTATATACATACATAGTCATCTGTTCTCTCCTGCTCGCTAGATGTTTGCCTCAAGGTCATATCCGCAGAATGAAAGTCCAGCCCATCATGTTGCTGCATTACAAAAGTCTTGGCAATGTATGGAACAATGAGCATGATTCAAACGTATCAGACGTATCCCACTTCGATTAAAGATGGTTGAAGCTGATGATGATCAACCCAGAACTTTCGTACGTAGAAGCTGTATAGAATCTGCAGATTGTTTCACACGCGGGAAAACCGAGTAAACCCGAAGTCAGGAACCCCACTGAGCTACTTCTGTCACGAAATACGATGTACAACCCTGTACAGGGCTGTACAAGGCGCTTGAGGTTGTGTTGCATCGTGTTAGCCACGTGTGGAATGCCTGTAGATATACAATAATGATCAGCGGCATCCTCATTAGTACAAACTGTGAAGTTACAGATACATACTAACAGTATAATTGGCTATTGAAACACACACCAGTCACCAGCACGCACTATGTCTTCTCCCTTGAAGAATTAAAAGGGTACGGTAAAAATGTTGTCAACAGAGGCATGGTGATAACGGGTGAAAAATGGTGACTGATCAGGATAACCGATGTCTACTACATTCAATGGCTATAAGGTATAGTCGTTGAGAATATAATATCGCACATGGATAAAACTACGCCGGATAGTACAAGGGGCGGGCTCTGTTATCTGCATTGCAATAAAGAGTCAGACCGAGGAGATCCGTGAAAAATGATGTTCCTTGGAGCTTAAAGTACAATGAAGCCCACCATGTCAATCTAAGCGGGGAAGAGTCGCTTGATGTTTTCCCCCCTTGATTCATTTGGGCCATTTAGGCCATACGATCAAGATACTAGCTGAATGCAGACCGCCTAACTGTTTGGGGGGTTCACGACGTTTGCATCGTCCTTGCGCCCATGTCCAGTCGTACAATCAGGCAGTAAAGACCGTGATAATCGGCGCTGAACGATAATGCCAAAAATAATACACACTAATCAAGAGGACGGCGTTTTTTGCGCCCGCAACAAGACAGTGATAATAATAAGAGTGTATCTTTTCTAGGAAATGGATTGCTATCACTGGACCCGGACACCTCCAATTTATGTCGGGACTCACATGTATCAACACCGTAACCCACCTAAGCTCCATATAACTCGAACTCCCATGGGACTTGTGAATCAGAGGGGAAATCACTTAACCATATTCTTCGTAAACGACATGTCGCGTGAACCTTGATATACGACAAGTGCGAGTATGGCCCACTAGGGACAGGGACATTCGCCGTTGAAAAGATTCTTGGACGGTTAATGTCACGACGATTAGCGTCGTTGTCGTCGTCGTCGTCATCGTCATCATCGTCATCGAGCTGATTTCTTATAGCAGGCGAGTTAAAATGGGGTATCAAAGACGGAAGGTTAAGAGCAATTGTGGTCCACGCCGTTAAAGGTCTGGACGAAGGCTGCGGAAACGCAAGGGGTAGATGAAGCACTGGCTGTGTATTTGGAACAAGGTTCGTTGTAAGTTTGGGTTCCTTCTGTGAATCAACAGTCAGTAAGAGAACATATTACACTCATAAGGTTGATTCCAGTGAATAATGAGAAACGACATGCACCTGAAATGTCGAACAACGAACAATCCCACGCTTCCCCGACTTATCAACAATGCCAATATCAAAAGACCACTCCCTGCCTATGTTTCGAACTTGCAAGTGAAGCCATTTATGCTTCAAGCCCAGGTCTCTGATGCCAGCACCTGCACTAGGTGGGCACTGAATAAAGGTCATCCGGAGAGTTGGAGATTGTATATGAAGAACAGTTTGATGCAGGCCATAGCCGATATTTGACTCATCGTGCTCAGAGTCGACTGCCGGCATCGAGCAGAGGACAGCAGGCCGATTCGGAGGCGGTAGTGAGGACGCATCATTCAGAAAATGGATGAATGAGTCTTCAGCCAGAGACCCATCTTGCTGTTGTGAGAACAGGGAAAGAGGTTCGCTGCTTGTAGAAGAGAATAGAGAGACGATACTCGGCTGCACAGTGTTAGTGAACATCAAGGTCAAAGTGACCCGGCACTGCCACACGGAGATACACCCTTACAAAGTCTAATGCCGCTGAGATCAATTACAGTTGGTAGTAGTGAATAGGAGTCTCCTCTCCTAACTTGGGACGACCTTCTTGCTCATAGTACGAGGTGAGACCTTTTTTCCGAGTCTTTATGTCCTGATTAAAACTACCAGTCACAATGCCGACAACAGCGCAGAAATACTCCATCAAAGCACTCCCTGCAGAAACATTATGTGACATCCTTAAAGCCGTGCTGGAAGTGATTGTCAAACAGGATATGATGGTGAATCCTGCTGCCGAGCACCGGCCTGGGGTGACAATATGAGACTTCCCGTTTCCTCACACCATGGCATTGGTGTGCAGACATTGGCGAGACACCGTGTGGTCTGCACGCGAGCTGTGGACTCGGATCTTTGTTGTGCTACCCATGGAGACGGAGGCAGACACTGAGATCCCAGCTGGAGAAGACAGGCAATTCAACTCCAATCGATTTGACTATAGTCGGAGTCGAAAGCGAGAAGGCTCTTAACCTACACGAGGTTTTAGTCTCCATTGCACCGCATATCCAACGACTCAGGAGCCTGCGAGTGAAATATTTCAACTACTCAATTAACCAAGATCACTTCGATGCACTGACTGGAGATGCTCCCCTACTCGAGTGTTTACGATTGATAGGCAAAAGCTCCATTGATTGCCTCTATCAGGGACGATTATTCAATTTCAATTGTCCGGCCCTTAGGATCCTTGATGTCGAAGAGAATTCAGCTCACGTTCTTAACCACCAGTGGATGGAGGACAACCTGACAAATGTCGAGTTTGTGACGATTTCATTTCAATACTCCCAGGCTGCGTTAGCCTCCCATAGGCAGACATTGAAAGAAGGAAGACAGCGGCTCTTTCGGTCAAGAGGTTACGTTGATATTCAATATGTTGGAATTTCGCGGCTGCGCTAACAACGAACAACGAAATGTTATAGGCAGGGAACCCTTTGCAAACGCGCAAAGGTTCTCGTCTCGTAGGTACAACTATATATGCGTAAATAATTCTTATCTTATCGTAGAATGTAAAATAAATATCACATGCGAAATGCGAAGGACTTCAACAACGCCCGAATTATTCCGATACAATATTCCTGCAGCATTAAATGCAGTACCACGACGAATACCCTGCCTCACTTTCAACAAAGCGCAACTCCGCCACTCATCCTACTTCGGCACCCAAGTTGGAGCGGAGAAAGTGATCCTACGCAGCAGCGTGAGCGCTTTAGTTTGGAATTTGATCGATGGCAATTGCAAGACAATTGCTTTCCATAATTGCGATTTCCATGACCTTGATAACATCACAAGGTTGCCTTCCTCAAACAAACTGGAGTTTGATGGGTGCTCTGGCAGTGGTTACGAGCAGGAGGGCAGCACCGAGCTCTCTTTGGTACCTGCCAACCTCACGTGGGATGGTGATACAGTGACCGTCATAAACAGCGAATTTCACTGCATAGAGGCTCTCTTGGTCCTGCTGAGAGCGGACCGTAGCTATTCCTTATGGCCCCGCGTCAGCACACTCAACCTCGTGGTCCAGGGTGATTTCGTCATGAAATTCCCGCTCGAAACGCTAAAGGCGATGATAAACAACAGAAGGGAGGCTGTAGTGCAAGAGGACCTGGGGATGGTTGATAAGGAGCTGGATAAATGAAATACAAAGGCGTCCGTCCGATTATGGTGCTTCATGTCCATGGGGGACCATCTCTGTCGTGCAGTAAGAGATTGTGGTTCAAGAAGAATGTCAAAGACTTCGTGTGGGATTGAAGAAGAGGTGAAGGCATGATGGAGACGCTGAGTGATCTAAAGACTTCGATCTTTGTTAATCACTCGGGCGCTGGGGGAGGAGCAAGTAGGCTTTGTTCGTTGTTGGAAGGTTTTGTAGAGCAACGAACTCACAGCTCCCAAAGTGAAAAAAAGAAAGTTATTCCACCATGGTGAGCCCGGAATCACTAGGACCAGCGGAAAGCGAAGGCCTTGTACATATGTCATATAGACCGACCGACTATCTATGATTTGATCACTATATATGAGGGAGTTTGCGACGAAGTCGCCCCAGGTAATTATGCTTGGAGTCATACACACTCAGTATTATGATGCATCATGTCACATAACTTCAGATCTTAAGTTCGAATGCTTGAAGAGTGAATGTTTTCCTCACTGTCATTCTGAATTTTAGTGATTCGACATGGGATGATATTACATAACAATTCTGTAAATGCGCAATCGTCGAAGACTATGTATCAGTGTAGGTAAAATGCCAAGGTGATGGTGGCAAATGATGTATAAACAAATGTATCCTATTAGTGGAGGTATACCGAAAGCAAGGTTCGAAAGCAATGTACAACACAATTACAACTTGACATACGAGTGCACTGCCTGCTTGAGCCCTTTGAGCAGTTCACGTTGCTTAAATGGATCATCTGGCAGCTTCAAGTTACTCATGGCAAGGGATAAGAGATAAGTAAAGTCCGCTTGGGCGACCAAAGGTAGCTTGGATGCCAGCGACTTCTTTTTCCTATCGTCGATCTTGGCCTTAAATTGCTTCGCGAAATCGGCAGAAACAACTTCGGCGCGTTTCACGACCTCCTCTGGGACGCCTGCAAGTTTGGCTACATGCGTACCAAAAGACGACGATGCGACGCCATCAACTAACTTGTACAGGAAGACAAGCTAGGGAGAAGTCAATCGACTGGCATAACACGAATAGAGTTTACTTGCCTCATGTTTTTCGTCGTCAAGCATGGTGGACATGTGCATGTTTCTGATATTTGGATGGTATGCGAAATCATCAGTGAGTGAGCCGTAATGCGTTGCAAAAAATGCTAGTGGAAGGGTGTGTGTCGCAATTTCGTGGAGGACAGCCTGTCATGCAAGGTCATGATCAGAAATCCGTTGGTTGGAAAATAGGACGTACTCCAGCTATGGCCATGCCATCCTGAATAAAGAACCGTCAATAATCAGTCACGAAGAGGGGACGTCTTCTCTTACATAGGTAGAAGTGCCTCTTCCCAGTTCTTGAACGTGCGTCAGCCGAATATCCGTGAAAAAGGAAGGTAACTCACCATCGAGGATGACCAACGATTTAGGTGTGGCATTACGCAAGATCTTGCAGCTACTCCTGGATTATTACCAAGAAGTTGAATTGAGGGTTATCACTTACCACTCGTCCAATTCAACCTTGAAAGTACTTGAATGGGAAAACATATTGTCATAGGCACCCATCCGCGTGAGAATAGCATCCACTGGACACAGTCTGTATTGGTGTCAGTAAATATGGAAGAATAAAAATAACCAAACACTCACCGAGCTGACTTAGCGGGGACAAGCATGCCCAACTGCGCCATAATGACACCCGTAGCTGTCATGCGCATTGCCTAAGAAGAAAAATTCAAAATCAATCTCTGGAGCATTGAATTTACCCACAGTGGATTTTCCCCTGCACATGATACACGTTAGTAATGAAACGCAAAAAAGAGCATTCTGACTGACCCCATGTTAGGACCTGTCAGTAGCGCAACCCTGCCGACATCGCCACCCAATTTGATATCGTTCGCAACAAAACCCTCCCGTAAGCTCGCTAGCATCGGATGTCTCAGCTCCTCAAACTCAATGAAGGCAGCATCGCCTTCCACAAATTCAGGGCGACAGCTTGGCTCGCCCATTGCGACGGACGCCTTCGCGAGGCTGAAGAGGCAGTCGAGTTCGGCAAGGACGCGAACGGCGCGGAGCCACGTGCCTCGGTCAGTGTCGAATTCAGCATAGAGACGTCCTTTGAAGGATTTTACCGCTGCTGAACGGTTCTCACGTGCTTCTTTGAGACTACGGATTATGGGTTGAAGGGAAGGCACTATCCAACGGTTGGCTGCCTGAGGTATCACGCTGGAGTGTAAGCTAGTTATCATCATACATATATTGATTTACCCGCCTTGGTACCACCGTTCTTGACCCAGTCATTAGGGATCCCTTTGTCGGCCGCTTTCGTCTGAATCAGGTAGATCTCCTGCAAAATGTATTAGACAAATGCTGATTATGCTGACATGAGTAAATGTAAATCCTTACTTTGTTTCCCACAGCACTATGCCACCAAGTTAGATTGTACCTGCACAAACGTCAACGCAAATGCCTTCTCGAGAAGCATAGACTTACCCGGTTTTTTTTTCAAACTTTTTCAGCTGCGCGTCCAGTGTCTTCTCGAGCTCCTCAATTTCACCCATGACTTCGTCATACGCTTCGTCCTTGCCTACAACAGGAAGCAGCTCATCTGTTTCTGAAATCCTGTCATCAGCAACGCGGAACAATACGGGAGCTATCATGAATGATACGGCAATACACACCCTTATCTAGAGTAAACCGTGATTCCACATTCTTCAGATTGGGTGTCAGATCAGGTGCCGATCTCAGAAGTCCGAGGATAGTCTTTGAATCGAATGACTCAGAGCTGTCCGCAAGTTTCGCGAGCCCGCGGCTAAGCTTCTTGAAGGCCTAGTAGGGCAAATAACATTAGTTACAAAGCGCAAGTCGACAAATAAACGGACTAGTGGGTCCATAAGACAGATTTAATTGCACCGAAGATACGTACCGCCAGGACCTTGACAAAATCTTTCACTTTGCAATTGTTCGCATGAATCCTGGAAACGATCCGCTCCAGATCGGGGAGTCCTTTTGCGAGTTCGGTAAACTCTTGCTCAAAAGTCGCGTGAGAGATGAGGTCCTCCACAGCATCCAAGCTGCGGGAGAGGATCAATATTGACGTGATTTCTCTAACCATAAGGAATGCCGCACCGTGCATCGATATCTTTAACTTCCCGCAAAGGAACGCACAACCAGATCCTAAACAGTCGTTTACCTGCGTATAGTTGTTTAATACCTTCTGATGGAAAATAGAAATGCAAGGCCCACCAAATGGCGTGACACATCTTCCCAGGAGCTTATGCAAAGATCCATCTTCTGTACCTTCATTATTGAACAGAACCTGTGTTACCGCATCAATTATTACAGGAGAGATTGATGAATAATGAGACGAGATCTACCTCAACATGGGCAAGCGTCTGCCCATCTAACACAACATTCCTTCCTCTCTTCATTGGATCATAAACATCGAAGTTCCGCATCGTAAGAAGGTCCTTGTCAATGTTCAGCTGACGCAGGTACCTATTTTTAGATGTAAACATGTATGGCCCGAATAATGTTTGAGACATTTGGGGTACTGACCAGATCAGTGCGCCCAGGGCTTCCATTGCGCCACGGAAACTAGCCATGTCACGAATACTCTGCGGCACAGCACTTGATAGTTCTCCATCCTCATCCATCACATCGCCCTCGCCAGTATCAGCTTCAGAAAACATGCTGTTCAGTTCCTTGATCGTCTGCGGGTAGGTAAACCCTTCGACGTCGCGGAGACTGGTCCACAAGCAAGACCCAGGGAGGATGGACTTCAGCAGACGCGTCGTTTGCACTGAGAGATTCCCCTATTCGAAATATTATCAGTCTTCGAGCTAAAGTTGGATGATACACAGACAAAAAGACAGACCTTCGTGAATATCACCTCCTTCGGTCGCAGCTGTCTCATCATTGTCTCTAACTTCGTCGTGCACACGTCATCCTCAAACGCACTCAAGCTAAACTGGCTAGTGGCGCTATCGAGCACGCAAACTCCGAAACTGCTCAAGCCATCCTTCCCTTCGGTGGACTCACGCAGGGAAACACAATGCCCTGCTTGCTCATCTGTGAGGAGGTCTTCGTCTACGAGGGTACCATTTGTGTAGACTTTGTTGAGCTCCCTGCGGACGATCTTCTCCTTTTCTCCTCCACCCTTCGTACCTTTGTTCTTTGCTAGGCGCATCTCAGCGCCAAGCGCCGTTTCTGCCTGGTCCACACGACCGACTTTATACCCTTCATCCAAATTTGTACTCAACTCACCAGCACGGCGGATACAGTAGGTACTCACCCTTCCCGAGGAATTTGCTAAAGCATGGACTTAGTAAGGACGTAAACACGACTGCGAAAGGAGGACTCACGCAGCCCAAAAGTTGAAACTCATCTCCGGAACGCCGACCTAATAATTCGCGCATTAGTGACGTGTTCACGCGACGAAGGGAACATGCCTACCATGGACATCTTTACGCGTTGAGTGAGTTTCAAGTCAAACTCTCGGTGTCCGATTCGTGCATCATCTTCGTAGAGCTAGGTGCGGCTCCTATATTGGTCTCAAGTTTGCGAGTGATGCATCTACTCACCTCAAGGAATTTTCTGCGGTGAGAATGGAGGTGAGATTAAAAACCAAGGGAAGGGGAATGATAACACACCCTTTCTGGAAGAACAAAATCTAGTAGCAAATACTGTATCAGCCCAGTTCAAATACTACTCGCTTCAACCACAGCACGTACAGTGTCGAAATGATTCTGCTTGATCTACAAGTGGTGAGTTGGAGGATGTCGTTACAAATGTATTAGACACCCAGACGTACCTCCCAAAACTGTAACACAAAGCATCACAAAAGGGTCAAAATATAATGAAATTATCAGCCGCACCTGCTTCTCGAATGGGGTGAAGTCAGTCCAAGATTTCTTCGGGATGTACAGAGTACGCGGATCGTAACCTGGTTCGCCGGGGCGAACACCATCTTTCTGCAGGGTAGTGAGTAACCTGAAACTACGGGAAGCCACTGGAGAATAGAGAGAAGCGCATACATCCCTTAAAAGAGTGTGGCATGAATGCATACATTTATGTGTTTCAATGCACTTCCACTCTCCGGTAAATTTTTGAGAAATAACAACGTGCATGCATGTTTAAATCCAAGTTGACTGAATCACTCACATCTCGCACGTCGACCAGAAAGTTGAACGGATCATCGGCTGTCTTTTTCTCTGTTTTCTTCTCTTGTGCGCGCTGCTCTGCCTTGGTCAAGAACATGGTACTTCCTCCTAGTCGGTTGCCGCTTCCTGTTTCTGCGCCAGCTGCTCCAGACTTCTTCCAAGGCGGACGCTTTGGTTTTGCAGACTTCTTTACCGGAGCATCTGATTCCTCGGCAGACTCATCGTCTGAAACAGCAGACTTGGATGACTTTGAGCGCGAAGAGGCACGCGAGGAAGGACGCTCTTTCTCTGAGTCAGAATCAGGGACAATGAAGTCATCGTCATCAGAAGCTCTCGCTTTCTTCTTGGTTGCTGTTTATGTTTAGACGAATATACATAAAATTGAATCTCTAGATACTCACACTTAGCAGGTGATTTACGGAACTTCGTCAAGCGTGACGAGAACTGCGACCGCACTTCCGCACCTTCATCGTCTTCCTCATCTGAAGGAGGAAGTGAGGGCGTAGGCGCTATACGCGGTTTCTTTGCGCGTCCGCGTGAAGGCGAGGATTTGTCATAGTACTCGGGGGACGATGTACGATAGGTAGCTTGTGTTGTGCTCTTCGCTGTAAGAGCCTCGTCCTCCTCGTCCGAATCGGCTAGAACGATCTTGCGCTTCGTTAGGCGCGTCTAAACGGATAAGCGAAGCTGGGCTGTCAGAAAAAGTCGCACAGAACATTTTTAGCACTCTCACATTAGTGCTCTTCTTTACCGACGCGTCCTCATTATCTGATAGCATGTCCACATCTATAGGAACGGGATCCGAGGTCGGTGGTGTGTCGATATCGGAAGATAGGCGTGAGTCTGGTGTCTTTGGAGTAAGTTTTGGTTTACTGGTTAAAGAGGCCTTTGTCGACTCGGAAGCTTGTGACTTTGTTGAAGTTGAAATTTTTCTCGCTGGAGTCGATGTAGCCTTGGCATTGGTGACGGACGCGTTCTTTGTCGCTGGAACCGAACTTGACGCGGGCGCGTTAGGTTTCGCGAAAAAGTTCATGAGACTTTTCTGCTTCATGTTATCTTCGGAGTTCTTCTTTGCAGACGCAGGTGGCATTTTGACGTGTGTTAAGGCTCTTTGACGTGAAGGTGTTGAGGCTTTGAAATGGGAGAAAGCGCGTCGGGACGCGTTTGTGCTTATTTGGTGACATTGGTGTGCAACTTCCGAGGCTAAACGTCATTAATTCATTGTCCATCAAACTCAAGTACTTGACAAGTTCTGGTCAGTGATCACCTTGTTCAAGCCATAGACGATGGTGGGTGACCGGTGACTCAGAGCGGTTGCCTACTGATAGACGTTTTGATGTTTTGGACAACCAGACGTTTTGGGAAGTCGACCAAAATAGTCTTTGTACTAGCCGTAACGGCGTTGAAACGGCATGTCAGACATGTCCGAGTAATAATATAATGTCATACTCGTTGCCTTGACCGCTTCAGTCTCAGGCTTTTTCTCGGTTAGTTTTCTCCTCCTCATCGCGACATTCGTTCTCCACTACACTCCCTTGTGCAATACCTTTCTAATGAAACGAATCAATCTGTTTACTTCTGCACTTACTTTCCTTGCTTTTGTTTTCCCAGTGGTACAGGCACAGCAAGGTGCTACTTGGTCCGTTCCTCTTCAAAATTTCATTTAACAACACTGACTTGCCTTACGTCTTTGAAGCAACTCAACGAGTCCTTGCTCGTCAACGTATCCTTGTTGCAGTGCGTCACATATCATCTTCCATATGAGCTTTTCAACTTATTCTACTCAGGTGAATATGGCTTCTGCGGAGACGGATATGTGCGTCCTACTTTATTGTTCTCAACACGCAGCTGAATTATGTTATTGTTAGTACTGTCTAGGCGGATGCAACCCCCTCGGGTCACACACTCTCGACTCATGCACACCCAGTCCAATCTGCGAGAATGCTAACGTATGTCCTTCCACTACTCTTCTGTCGACCGCAGCTAACGTTCGCGGCGATCCAGTACACACTGTCGGATACCTCTCGCATTCTTAGTAATTCCACTTACTTCAATGGAAATGCCTCCGAATATGGTAGGTCCTCGAATGAATTGCTCTCTTATTTTTCCACTCTTGTAACTTTTGCCTTTTGTTAACCACCTTCGCAGACTGGGTCATCGAACAGGGATCAATCATAAATACAACGTCCAACGGCGAGGCTGCAATCGCGCTCCTTCTCACTGAGAATGGTGGTGGTACTCTCCTGTCTTCAACCAGATACGTTCACTACGGTCAAGTCACTGCTAGGCGTGAGTATCCATTTTATTCATGCCACTTGTCTTTGTGATCCAGTCTTTGCATTGAACCCGTTTTATCCTTGCTTGCCACACCCCCTTCTGGAAGTCTGGATTCCCCTTTTAATGTTTATATCACCCATCCGGGAGAAGAAGCTCTCTAGAGCCAGTAATTTCACCGGGTCGGCAATTATTGGCGTTAAGGAGCACCTCGTCCGCTGAATATTATCTTCAAATGTTGGATAATACGCTGCACGCTTACTCTCCTTTCGCCTTTATTGTTCTTCCCTGAGTGCCTTAACAAACGTGCTAATATCATCCCTAGTCAAAACTGGCCGCTGGGCGGGCGTCGTTACCGCGTTCATCACAATGTCCAGTATCAAAGACGAGATCGACTGGGAATTTCCTGGCAACCAGACGACCACCGGACAGAGCAATTTCTTCTGGCAAGGAGTTATTCGTGAGTTCCTTTTGGGCGTATTATTTAATCCTGCAGAAGGAATTGATTTTTGGTGCCTCCCTTTCTTCCCAACTCCAAACACGATCTGTACATCTGCGTATACACCTCTCGTGACTATCAATAGCTGCACAAACCGCCGGTGTCACCGAGCCTGGTCTCACGGATACATTTTCCAACTGGCATGATTTTACCGTCAGTCTTCAGTTTGTTTTCCCCGAGTCATCGTAGTCAGAGTATACCGACTGAGTGTCAAATACTCTCGTTCGTGTAACCAATTGTCTATGGCGAAGACTACTTGCCACTTGACTTCATTCTCCACTTTCTATCTCCTTCCCGATCCCAAAGCACCTACTAACATTGTCTCGGATTAGTTCGACTGGCAACCTAACTCACTAACCTTCCTAGTGGACGGAAACGCAACCCGAACCATTACGCCTGCTGACACCACCAACAACGCGACGGGCGTAGTTCAGTTCCCCAACACGCCGAGTCGCATTCAACTGAGGTGGGTGTACATCCATTCTATGTTATTTGTGTAGGTTGCGCCGGTGGGGGAATGTCTCTTGTCGTTGGAGCAGTGTGATCTTACTCTCGCTTGCATGTGATTCATCGTGGCCATCCATGGAAGTAACACTTGGTCTGACACTCCCTTTCAGTATCTGGCCTGCCGGTATCTCCTCCGAGCCTCAAGGCACCGTGCAATGGGCCGGAGGTATGATCAACTGGAACGACCCCGACTATATTTCAGCTGGTACGTCTTCTCATATCCACCTCCCCTGCATATCTGAAGACCTCCCCCAGGCCACTTTTACGCGCTCTTCCAGTCCGTCTCCGTGCAGTGTAACGACCCCACCACGCCGAACGCCTCTGATACGTCCTACGTCTACGGCACCAATTCGTCGCTCAACACGCCCAGCATCGCCTTTTCGAACGCCAGTACGATCAATGGTGCGCCTGCTTTGATTGGTATGAGTACGAGTGCCATGAGCCTGTGGCTCGGAATGGCGGTGGTGCTTACCGTTGGAGGCTTGGCATTGTGAGCTAGTGGTGTGCGCAGACTTTCGAATCGCCTTCAGTGGAAGGTGTGTTTTGTGTTTTACGTTGCTGTAGAAGTAGTGTGTGTACGTATCAAGATACCCGGAAATAACTCAAGGATGTTACTCTATCTCGGGCTGCCAGTTGCTATCGATAAGTCGGTGAAACATACATAATTATAGCGTTAGTCCAACGGTCCATCTCAAAAAATACCACTCTCATTCACATCAGGCTCTACGACCACTATGCTCTCGTCCAACACCTCCCTCCATGCTTCCTGTCCACAAAACTCCAGCTCCAAATCATGCATCTCGTTCACGAGAGCATCAACCGCCTGTTTCATCGTCCACTTCCCCCCTGCTTCCTCGGTTAAATGCCCTCCAGGCCCAACCGTATCATCCGTTGTGCTAGCACTCTCAAACGCAGCGGGCAGGGGCCTTTCGAATTCCGCAGGCAGTGGTAACAGCAAATCATACCCCAAACATGCCTGCACAAGCCTTACTCGACGGTATGTAGCACGCACGAGGTGCCCAGTCTTCACGAGCGCCGACATCGTCAACATACGCACGTCCTCGTTGGATGATGCCGAGCGATGCGAGTCTGGTGTTGTAGGACCAAGGTGAACGATGCGTGGCTGCGCACTCCCTGGAGAGGCAGTTGGGCTGCGCTCGAACCCTGCCCTGCGTGGCGTGGATTCCAGCGCAGGAGGGCGTAGCGACGTCCGGCCTGGATTGAAAGAAATTGGCGATGAATTGGCGATGAAGGGCGAGACAGCAGAATGTACGCTCGATAATCGCATCCTCGGCTTAGAGAAGACAGATGCGGGCCTATGTCCGGGAGGGTGATGCAGGCCACTTTGTAAACTGCGGAGCTGCTCGTCGAGAAGAGCTACTTTTTCTTGTGAGAGCAGCTTCAATTGGAGAACGAGAGGAGTGTGGTAGCGAGAAAGGAGCTCCAGGAGGGACCAGAGCATGTAATCGATGACTCGTAGTTTGCCTGGGGAACACGAACGGTGGGCGTTAAAGGAAACGGATGGGGTGAGGAAAGGGTCAAATGAAGCCGCGCTATAGCTTGAACGAGGTGAGTGAATGGGGGAAGGCGGGGCGGATTGGTCGAATGATTCAATGGCAAACCGTGCGTCTCCGTCAGAAACTAGAGATCTGAAGAGAGCGGCAAGACGGGCCCATGTTGCGGGTAGAGATGCAGAGAGGTCATCTCCAGCTCTTACAATAATAACCTTGATGATCTGAATTGCAGTAACCAGCGTCAAAACCCGTTCTTTATCATGGGATCCCGAACGATGCTTATCGTCAGATTTCCTTCGTTCTAGTGGGGAGGCTGATTGTTGGGACCGGTCGAGTTTTTCACAGGCCACCATCGCGTACGAAAGGAGTCGCAACCATGCACTGGTGCGAGCGTCACGCAGCCACGTGTCATGATCTCCTACCGTAGATGTTTCAAGCGAAAGAACGAGCCTGAAAACAACGCCGGACAAAAATTTATACGACGGAGGTTGTTTCTCGATCTCAGCAACTACATCGGCCTTTCGAAAGGTGATGGCTTTGGCAAGAAGCGAAACCATCGAAGATTCCTTGTGCTCGGAGTTCCAAGTTCCGGGAGACTCCAAACCACTCCTGCAGATTTGTTTTACCACCGAACCTGAAAATATGGCGTCGTTGGTGAGCTGGCTGTTAGAGGTCAGATGAGAGATAGCCTCGTAAACACCAGCAAAATTGATGGTAGAACCATAGGCGCTCATGATAGGGACAAGGTCCTCGAGAAAGGAATTCGCTTCCTTGGGGCTGGGTGAACGGTCGACAAGACTGGCCTTTGAATACTGGCATAGGAAATCAGCGACTTCATTTTCTGCGTGCGTTGCTTCTCGCAGAAGGACTCTCGCGATATCGAAAATCTTCTGAGTTGCACTATGAGGTAACTGTCCACCAACTTTGATAAAAGCCAGTGCCAGTCTGAGATATTCTATCCGCATAGTCGCGAGATCGCACGGGGCCTTCGACTTCTTGTGGAGTTTGTCAACGAGAGCCTCCTCCTGACTTGCTTCCACATTCAGACCACCCACTGACTGCATCGTCAATGATTCAGGAAGCTTGGCCTTCGCAGCTACGCGTAGGACGATCGTGCCAACCGCGTCAATACCTTCACGAAGCACGCTCCTCGCCGACCTGGAGGCATTGTACAACGCAGTCGTTGACAACCTTAGCAGCGACAGAAAATTTTGGGCTCTGGTGATGGAAGGGTCATGACCAATGACGGTCAACAACAACCGGGCGAGATTGTCCATATCAAGTGACCTCGTCTCATACTCCTCGGGAAGGTTGATGATCAGCTGCTGCGAATCCTGGCTACCAACCCTTCGAATGGCAGCCATGAATGTTTGGGGTTTCTCATCAGCGGTAGTGACCAGTAATGCTTCCTTCTCCTGCAGTCTGTTCACGTTTCGAATGCCAGAAGCATCTGGCCCTACCATCGCATTATTACGATTCAATGAAGACAGCATCCGATAGACGCCCTTCATTAGCCAGGAGCTATCGCATGTCGGTTCCAAGAGGGCGTGCACTACCACGTCTAGTGTTTGGAAGACGAAGGCCTCCTGGTGGAAAGCGTAAAAGCGACTGATGGTATACTCAATAGCCTGCCGGATACGCTGATTGTGCTCTTGCTCGGTATACACTTTCACGACAGATAACATAAACAGGGAATATGTTCCACCGGACGTAAAGAGACGCCTGAAGCGGGCGCTCGCCACGTTTAGTGCTGCACACTGCAGTCAGTTATGGGCCACCATAAGAGTGTACATCGCTATCTCACCAATCAATGACTGGCTTACAATCCCAATGTCATCTCCATGTGCGAGCAAAATCCGATTCAGGTCATCTATGAAGACAGCCAGCTCGCTACGATCGCTAAGGTGCCTCGACATGGATCTGAAAATTTGAGCTATGAGGAGAAGATAACTCCGCGAAAGCATCAAGGAGAGCGTGGTCAAAAGTGGCTCCGGGCCAGCTCGTTGCGCATACAACTTCCGCGGTATAAAATCGGACAACTCGAGAAATCGCCCTGCTGTCGAGGTGTCTGTCGAAGGTAGAACGAGGTGTGCCATGTTCTTCCGAATGACTTGGACGTCTTGAGGGTTTCGCTTGAGCATGGAGAGGAATAGCCGGTTCTGGGCCACGCGGATGATTGTAATTGACATCAAGGATGGGGGAATCTCAGATGGGTTTTCGCTGGGAGGTATAGCGTTCGGAAACATTGGGCCTGATGGAGCAGACGACGTAAACCACAGTGACCCTGAAGGAATGAGGAACAGATCCATCTTCGCTCGCCGAATCTCCCTTATGGACATCTCGCTGACTTGCGTGGCTAGGTTGGACAACAGAGCAACAGCAAGAGCAAAACTGCGAAGCGCGTCTTTCGGAGTGACTTCGCGAGCGACTAATTTAAGGTATCCAGCGAGATGGTTGAACGTATAGTGGACCATGGCGGGAGGAAGGTGTTGATTGAGATGTAAGAGTCCTCGAACAGCTGTCGTGGCCGCTTCTTCATCATTGCTGGCAAGTAAATCGAGAATGGGTCGAATAAGAAGAGCAGGCTCGTGTCGTAGTAAATCCATGGCACTGTCACGAGCCGCGGATGAGACGTCAACACATGAATCGAGAGTCAGGGAGACCAGAAGAGGGAACAGAGTTGCAAGGGTGGGAACAAAGACCGCACGACGCTTTACACCACGGTTTGTAGGGTCCGAAGAGCGTCTACTGAGGTGACCGTCTGAAGTATCACTATTGGAACGAGGTTTGGTTGGCGTTGATATGGGGGTCAATACGGGTGATGACTGAAGTCGCTCCGTTGCGCCAATATTTCGACCTTGAACATGACTAGGTAAGAGTGATAATGGTGTCCGTATCCACTCGCGTTTCTGGTCCGTTGGTCGTTTTTCGTCCAGCCACCCCACCTCCGCTAAGCGTTTACGCAGTTCTTTGGGTAAATCCCCGATATCAGCATCGTCCTCTTCTTGCACAAATAGGCTTGAACCAATATCGGTTGGAACAAACGGTAATGGGTCTCGAGCTAACTTAAATGGTCGGCGACGGTTCCGATCTAACAAAAAAGGCTGAGACAGAATTTGGAAGCGCATATTCACCAGCATGTTCAGTCTTCGGATTGCGGTGACCTTCACGGTATTATCTGCACTGTGATAGAAAGGAAATGTTACTATCATGCATGTAAGAAAAGAATAGGTTCGCACTGACTTCTGCAGGTCGTTTCTGATGAATTCAACTATACTTTGTGGCGCCTTTTCCGCACATTGCATGACCAGAAAAGAAGTCTACAGCACTCCTGTAAGGGTCACAGTGTATTAATCGGCACGGAGTACGCACCGAAAGTACTGCCTGAGGTTCCGCCCAGTCAAAACATCGTGTCCACAAGAAAGGTCCCACGAGCAAGTATTCTTCTGATGTAAGGCAGACGGAAATCACCACCAGTAAACTGAGAGCTTGAGGGGTGACGGATCGGGGCAGGCATGACAATAACAGCATTCTCTCACGGAGCACGTCGATGAGGACAGTCATACGTTCAGTGCCATCCCCAGAAATACCGTTGGTACTGGAAGACAAGACCATTGTGCTTCGTCGCTATGATTTTTTCAGCATCAACGAAGAATAAAGTGAAACTTATCTCTACCTGATGAGAGACTCGGAGACTATCCTCTGCTGAAGAATACATATCTTTGACTTGATCTAGCACTCGCGAGACGTCACTGAATACGTCCTCATCTACAATCAAAGGCCCATCTTCATCTACTACAGCTCCAACACACGACTGCAGCAACCAACTAATCGATGATTGCAACCAAGTTGGGCTGTCCACAAATTTTCAATCCTCAGTTGCAAAATAAGAAAAGATAGAACATACCGCTTTACAGATCTTGTAAGGAGTCTAATTTCCGTGAACAAGACCATATAGAACAAGCGCATGGAAAGTGGTAGCAGAGTAGTTCGTTCCTATAAAAAGTAGATTACAGGCTTATCAATCATGCCCTGAAGTTGAAGCTTTCCCTGCTTACCTTTGCTTCCAATAGCACGCCTAAACGTGCTTCAAGTATACTGAAAACCCGAGTGATAACAATGACTGAGTCCTCAGAGTACTGTAATCATTGGTTTCACCGCTGTTCAGAAAGAGGCTAGCTTAGGGACGACTCACAGAAATGTCTCTGTTGATTCGCGGTACAGCCTTGACACGCGCAATCAGCTCAATTATTATGATTGCCTGCCCAAGCTTCGCTTGCGCCCACCCCCTGATGGACCCGGGCTGTAAAATGACGGCTGAATCATTCATTAGCGCCACTAATATCATCTCAGTATCTCTCGTCCAGAAGTCGGGAAGGAACACCGAGAGAGCAGTGATAACTCCAAGTTGATTGACTATCGTGAGCGCCTTTGAAGATGCTGCACAGGTGAACAGAGGTTTGAAGAATACTTGAGGACATGTGCGCGACGCCTTGTCTAAGATGTCTGTGAGTTCTGGACAAGGCGAAGGAGGGGGATCCGCGACGATTCTCTGATATTTTATTAAATGTACGGTACGCTATCATTAACAAGTCAAAAAACTTACCTCTTGCAAACACGGTATGGACAGCGCGAGCAGCTTACCGCGAGGCTTATCTGGTAAAAGAAACAGTGCACTCAAAATTATGATTATGGTGGGCCATTCACCCTCGGCAATCCGTTAAGGAACGGAGAGTAAGCTGTCTGTCTTTATCCAATATGAAGTATCACCTACAAATTGCTGCATCATCATTTCCACAGACATTTTCCAATCCGATATTTCCAACAGCTGCGCAGTGAGACTGCAAATGATCCTAAACAGCTCATGAGCAACACTCGCGCTATGGAGTAGCTCGACGAGAAGCCGGGATACGCTGGCACGGGCATCCGACGCCCGTTTACCGGTCAGACACGTCATCTCCGGAACGATGCGCAAATTTACGACGTTCAAGATGCTTTTCATATCCAGGTGCTCCTCGGGCTTCACGGACGCACAAAAGCGTGATGCAGCATGAGCGAACGTGACCACAGTTCGGGACCGGACAGCCGAAATCATAGGGGAGAAAGATCCTGAAAAGGGCAAAGGTGTCCAGAACTCCTATGCGCACAGATAGTTGCTCAGCTTCAGGTTGCTCAACACGCCAAAAGAGAAGTTTACCTGCAGGAGTTCGTGCAAGACTTGCCGCTTCATTGTTACAGATCCATAATCAAAGCAGCGAACCACTGCTTCGGCGACCAAAGCTTCCCTAACTTCCGACTCGCTCACCCCAACCAACATGACCGGAGAGCCATCAACCTCTGCCGCAGCGAGAAAGCCCGCTATGCTCCCACACTTCCCGCTGCGAAGCTGCGAGATCATATCCCTTATAATAGCCGCATCTCGGTCTTCTTGTATCTGGAGCAACGTTGTGACTAGTGCTTGTATTAAAGAAAGAAACTCGTGAGCATTCTGGAGCTCGATGGGGCCAGTACGAGGAAACAGGAGAGAGGTAAGAACACCGAGAACGCGAGTTCGAAGAAAGGAGGCTATGGACGCAGCTTCGCAACACCAAATGCACCTCTCGACAATAAGCTGCAATCGCATGAGCAACTTGAACAAAATGCAAATTGTGGCTACGTACATCATCTGACGTGGGTCGCCAAGTCTTAACAGCAACCTCAAAGGCTTCAATTGCGGTCCACCGGTCCTCATCCACGTCCTGATTACTCTCGCGCGATAAAAATGGTTTTAACAGAGTGGAGAGCACAAGAGTCTCGTGAGGAAGGTGAGTTGAGTTCTTCGACGCATGACGAAGGATAACATCGTGTAACAACATGACAAGCGAGACATTAGGTCCTACTGACATCGTGGAGGGAGGCCTCTTGATATGCAAACCCTTCTGAGTAGTCTGAGTCTGCACCAAAGTACTCCCAGTCGCAAAAGAATTGAGAGTCGTACTCGACACGAAGGGGAGATGCAACGAAGAGCCAATTGTGCCCAGTGTTCCATCACGTTCATGTTTTCCCTGTCGTGCAGGATCCGGAACACGAGCGGACCAGCAAATCTGAAGCAGCTCATCTGCAAACCCACGAGAGTCATCTACCGCAGCCTCGCGTGCGTGTTCTACAACTTGCCGGAAGCCAAGCCGCGGAAAGCGCGAGAGCTTAGGCGTATGGGGGCGGGAAGGGATTGGGATCATCCGTGGAGACGAGGGAGGAGAGGCTGGAAGCGGCTCTGCCATAACATGTTCTCGTAGCTGTTCCCAGCGGACCTTTGAACGTGTTCGTGTCGGAGCGCCTGAGTCAGATGATTCTGAGTCAGTCACTGTAGCAGGCGGGCGAGGGTTGGAATGCGAGCTTGATGTTTTAAAAGCCTGGGATAACGTGGAGAAGGACTTCTTTTGCAAGGAAGGGCTGGAAATGCCTGGTACTGAGCGCGCCGACCTTTGGTCGTCGACCGAGTATGATGTTGGAGACACGACCGAAGGCCCCTCCATCCAAGTTTCCGAGCCATGTTGATCTGAAAACGGACCGTCGCTGGAGTTGTCGACTTGGAGTTGCCACGTTCTAGTTTTGGATGGAACTCCAACATGAATTTGCGAGCTGCCACCGTCTTCCGTGACGCTACTGGCTAATACCTCGCTCTTGCTTGATGATGACCGGGAAGTAACCACAAACCCCTCAGGCTGGTGTGTATCGGTAGAAAAGATACGTCTCTGTAAAGGTCTTGAGCCAACGGGACGAGGGTGATGCGGGCGTGAAGCCAGGTCCTGGTGTCCTGGCATTCCGGAGGACCCTGATGACTTTTCAAAAATTCCCTTTGGAGAACGTGTCATAGAGGACGGTCAGCGTGGAAGCTACTGGAAGTTGACTGTCATAAGTTAAGGATAGAAATTGAAAACACGCGCGCGTGCCTTCTCCGGAATTCAGTTCGAAAATAAGTAGTCTAGCCCAGGTTAAGCCGTGAATGGCGCTGACCCATCACGAATCACGATGAAGTCACAAAATTCTATTAATGACTTGCGAAAGAGGTCGTTATATCCATTTAGGCGGCAGTCTCACGAGATTACAATTCTAATATAACGAGCCGCTACAGGACAAACAACGCATACAGCGACTACAGGCCAGTTATGAGGTACGAAAAATAACAACTTCTCGACACGAATGGAATCCAGAGACTGGAGAGTCAGCACAAATTAGAGGGAGGAAAACCAATAAATCACATACTTAAAACAAGAATCAGTAGCATAAGAGCCAGTGCACACATGCTGTTTGTTATGCCTAGAAGAAGTCTATCGAATCCGTTCCTCGAAAAGGGAGTGAAGCATTAGAATTAAGAAGAGCATGAATAGGCGATACTGGTCCTGAGGAAAAGTCGGTCGATCAAGCGTAGAAAAGTTGTGTGAACTGTGCTGGTGTGCTTCCGCGGGTGAGAGGAGAGAACGGCGTACGGGAATGCCTGTATGGTCGAGTGTCGTTGCTCCAGCTAAGTCGAACAGGTTAATTATATCCAAATGAAGATGTCAGGTCTACCTCGAGCTTGTTGCGGAACTGGATCGAGAAATTACATTAGAAACACATGGCCTAAAGTGGTGTATAGCAGGGTGCGGCGCAAATGAGGCAATTTGAAGGGTATCGCTAGGGAGGGCCGGTTGGCGGTAGAATTCGTTGACAAAAGAACCGTGTTCAGCATAGCTAAGACCGGACGCCAAAGTTGGAGAGTGGCGAGAGCCAAGGACGAAAGGGGCAGCAAAGGGATTAAGTCCGGCATCAGACGTTTTCGGTAGCGTGGGAGACTGGGCATACGCAGTAGCAGAACATTCAACTGGATGTATGCTGTCTTGGTCTTGGATGAACTGGACTTTCAAGCATGAACTGCCATATAACTGCCGCTGAAGTGCGTCTTTGGCTTCCTGGGCATCAGAGATATTCGCGTATTCAACTAGAGCGCTTGTGGTTCCATTGCCGAGCGTAGCGGAGTCCAACAGCTTCACCTCTTTGATGGGTCCAAAAGGATAGACCAAAGGATGCAAGTCACTGGCCTGAGCAAAGAGAAGAGTCGGCAAGTTTGATATCAGCAGCTTGGAGGAAGGTGCCACTGAGACATTCCACTGTTTAGAAGTATGATGGGACAAGTTGGTAGTGGACGGTGCGGATTGATGATCGAGCTCCATTTCTGGAAGTGACGAAGGGTTCGAGGATGCCAGCATCATAGTCCTGTCTGCACCATCTAGGAATCCTATCACAAAAATTCAGTACTACGTATATTCACGACTTCCTTCCGATCCCACCTTGAGAGCGTTGCACGACGGCCCAAGATACATCAAGCGTGTGTCCTCTACGATATCTTAGTTAGCTGAGTGGTGAATCTCGAAGAATATGCTTGAATACTTCATTTGCGTCCGCGAGAGCGCATTCATCGCACATTTGGCTTCCTCGTGAGTTGACATTACCACGAAACCGCGACGGCGAGATGCGTTGTCGACAGTGGCGAGAATCACGGCATGTGCGACAGTGCCGAAACGTGAAAACAAGCTGGTGAATTCCGCCCTGCTCACTCGTGAATATGAAAGACGCAAAAACCGAGAACACACACTTGGTGAAATCAAAAGGCAGACCAAGTACGTAGAGATTTCGACGCGTATCAGAACTCTTGCCAGTTTTTGGAGACGACAGTTGAATATTGGTAGCGGGTGTCACAATGCTTTTGAATGACGCATATATGCACTGATCAATCTCCTCGCATGAGAAAACACTCACATTGATGATCCACCGATGGTGTAGCCAGACATATGCAGCGCTTTCCTGTCATGTGGTCAGTGGGTACAATAGGAACAGGGCGTACAAGTCTTGCTTAAAGGCATCGTGCGAGAGAAAACATAACACATAGGACAGCGTGTTCGTCTCATCACGATAAATCTCCGCGCGGTAGACCGGACCTGCGAGATATCACTAGATATCCGGTGCAAGCAGGAGGGCGGCAAGACACGTACCTACGGCGCTACTAAACAGGGACTCAACGTCCTTCAGCTTGACTACAACAACCAGTACAGTTAGGTCAGCGGCTTTTCCCCGTGCATTTAAACCAACCATTGTCGGGGGCATTCTCAACTTTGATGGTAAATGTATCGCGAGTCATGGGGGAATAAAATTAATATTGGATGTAAACAAACGATTGTGCTTGACAAGAAATCAAAAAGAAGAGTGAGATGTCTAGGTGGTACACGAAACCTGCAGCGGTGTGGAAAGAGAACAAGAAAGAATGGCAAAGTCCGCGAGTGGTTTGGTTGTATTTATGCACGCGACACGTCACGTGAAATTATTGTCAGTGCAAACAAAGTAACAATATTTCATTGATATTTCATGCCAACTGATAAGTACGCTGACACCGTGCCTCACACCGTGCCTCACACCGTGTCTGAGTAATAGACATCCTCCTGTAGGTCCCAGGGTACTGGTGTCCGGTGACCTGTGTAGAAAGCGCACAGGATAGCTACCGCGCGGCATCACGACTTCGCTGTCCAACTCGAAGCATGTTCGGAAGTCTTTTGTTCCACTCCACCCTATCGACCTCAACCCAAATAGCCCTAAGGCGTGCAGGGTACGAAAAAATTGACGATCTTTCCAGTACTTCCGCAGAAGCTTTATCGAAGGGTGTGTAACATGTTCATTTCCGCCGATCTGGAAATATACTATAGTACCCCACAGAACTGGGGATAGATATCTCCGATTCGCAAGCCATAATTACCGCGTCGCAGCAGCCTGCACGCCCCCCTATAAGTCAATCCATAGCCTCCTTGATGTCTAGATCACAAAATTTTGTGTGCAGCTACGCTGCTGTGAACGCGGTCCTCGGAGGCGGTCTTCGAAGAGGACACATACTAGAGATATCCGGACCCCCAGGCAGTTTCAAAGAAACTCTTGCGCTAGATTATACGCGTCTTTTTATCGAGGCCAACGAAGAGGTCATATTTGTTGGTAATATGTGTTTCGTTTGATATGTCATTCCGCTTTTTCTGAGAAGTGAGGTGTAGATACCCAGAACATGACAAGTCTTGCTACCATCAAAAAGACTTTCCGAAGTGAGCTACACTTCATGAACAGCCGAATGAACAGTAAAAGTAACAATGTGCAACATAGCTTCCCCTGCGGCTGCCGACTATCAAGATCTCATTCGTTACACGCACCTTCATACCCTGCCGGATCTAATGATGTTCATACACAACCTACTATCCAAAATTCAAGAAAAGGTACGTAGCTAATCGATAGCACTAGAGCTAAACATGAATTAGCGAACAGACGGGGCTTCTTGTTCTTAATTCTATTTCATTTCCGTTTCTATCTCATCCAGACCTTCAGCCTTCTAAACGGACAGCGCTGCTGGAAACGATTCATCAGGTATTATTGCAAGCAAGTAAATCAAAGAACTTGACAGTGAGAGCAAAAGAGCACGCCATGATATTTCACCTCATTGTATACAGATTATCGTCACTTCACAAATGTCAACAAAATTGCTCAATGCGGATGGATCCCCAGGGAACTTCGAAACAGGAGCAAAGGCGGTAATGGTACCACAACTAGGTTAGTCCGATGACATGGCGCTACTGCGTACCGACCGCTCACATGGCATAGGCTCGACTTATCTACCAGGCGGCCGATCGTATCGATTGGTAATTGTGCCAGACTCACGAACCACCGGGTGGGACAAGGTTCACTCAGATGGTATCCTGTGCTAACTTCCGTGACAGGGTAGTTCGACTTCTTTCATCTCCCAGATACCAGTCAGGACAAGAGCTTCCTTGGCGCCAATATAATCTTTGTAAGTGCATCCGTACATGCCACATCGATAGTTTGATGGCAACCATGTGGCCAGCAAACCTCGGAACATAACGGTTCTTCAACCTTCTTCAGCATTCTTGGCCTTGAGGTGCGGTGATAACCTCGTCAGGTGTGATAATCATGTCCATTTTCCAATCGTGGTCCAACATCGGCACTTGTCCGTGTTCCAGAAGTTGCTCCTTCAGAGCTAAAGCAACTTGAGATAATCGGTTAAAATATACTTCCACTCTTCTCACAGCGTACCAACCTAGTAGTGGTCTTGATCGCCCCGCAGAGGAACGATATGACGTTAGGAATCGATCATAGTAGCCTTTGCCATGCCCAAGTCGCGAGAGTGATCTGTCAAATGCAACGCCTGTAACAAAAGTGGTTAATTTCAACGGATATTATTCAAGTTGTTGCACCGACCTGGTACGAGGATTAGGTCCAAATTGCTGCAGTCTGCATCGAAGACTTGGAAAGCTAAGCTTGTACGTGTCTTGCTTGGAATGCAAACTTGACTCACCACTATGCCGTTTTTTGCCTGACCACTCGGGCGTTGGGTCTGGAATGCCCCATAAACCTGACGGAAAGCTGCGATAGTCCTCTTCGGTGTACACTCGCACAAAGTTCATGCAGCCATCACTTGGCGTGATGCTAGGCACGAACAAGGCCTTCTCTGATATTATGTGTGTAAATTTAGAGTGGTTGCGTTCAACGTTGACGCACTTAAATTTCCAAGAATATTCGAGATCAAAGAAGTTGTCTGAACCTCGGCTGCTGGCATACTGAGATAACAGCTAACTGTCTTGCATTCCTGGAATGCGGGCAGCGATAAGACTTTTTCCGTGATTGCCTGTGCTTCATTCAAGAGCATGTTAGTTGTCAGTAGCAGAGCGTACAGCATGCGAGAGTCACATTGGGACTGAACATCGGACTGGGGCAGTTCCCGAAGGGCCGTAGTCATCGCCTTGCGGAGTGCTTTTTTATTAGTGCTTTGGAGGATCGACATGACTTTGCCTGCTGCGGGTGGAGCGAAGATCAATAAGCACTGCGGCGAGTTAAGTTCTATGTTGCCGGACCCGGTAAAATGGCTCGGTGCGATTACAGATCCGCGAGCGTTGAGTGACGAAGTTCACTCAATTGTTGAGACGATGATGGATCACGGAAAAGAGGCGACGAAGTCTACGCTCTAGTGCGACGGGCGTCTATACTCCGACGGGTAGTCTTAAATCCTAATTCGGTTACTCTGCAAAGTTTACTGTACTTCAACTTGCACTTTGTTGATCGCATGCGTTTGGGCGCCGATGGAGCCTACATCGCCAATCTCACCGCTTACTCCATTTCCTCCAGAACTACCCGATGAATGCCGCAGTCGTGCACCAGAATTCTACGGTTTTGTAGCCTGGACTTCCACGACTATCGTATTTGTCCTCTACTTGCTGTGGGCCCTGCTTCCAGACCAATATATTATCTGGCTGGGCGTGGAATGGTACCCGAGTAGGTGAGGCACGCTAAGTAATATCTTTCCATGAGGAAACCTAACTAACGCATTATATCAAGGGAGTGGGCTCTGCTTCTCCCGGCATATTCCATTGTACTCGTACTTTTGACGTACTTCGTCTACTTTTCCATCGCCATCGCACGTACTCCTGCCTTCTCCGAGCTAAGCACCCTTATTGGTGAGCAAAGTTCCGAGAATCATATTCGTGCCATACCACGAGGTTAAGCCAGCATGCAGACACCAAAGCACACCTCCCTGATCTAAATGCAAATCCGTATTTCAAACATGCGGATCCGGATGCTATCCCTGAGCTATACGACGTGCCTATCGGACTTGTTAACCGTGTAGTATACGGACCGCATCGCTCGCCAAATGTAAAGCGAGAAAACTCAAGCAACCGCGACAACTGCCAAGCCTCCACCGAAACCCAATAAGTAATATTGCGACGAACATAGAAATACAAGTGCTAATCTAATGACCACCGCATCGTAACCTATTCTTTAACCAGTCTTTACATTAGTCGGTAGAGCATCGAGCCTCCTGTAAGTAAGTACGTGACATGTGCATGTGCATCTGCGCCAGACGGCGCCACCACACTTTTAGTTTTGCAGTGGAGCGATGGGAAGGGGCTGGGGTCCATCTAACTTGATCTAATCTACCGAGTCTCCAACCCGGCGACTGGAATGGTAGTGACGAGATCCCGCTTCAGAAGCATTCCTATTTCCCGTAATGATAAACCAATGCTGGGTTCGATGATGAACAGGGCGCCGCTGCCGGCAATAACGCTGAGAGTATGGCTTCTGATTCGTCCCCAACCGACAATGGAGACCCGATCCAGTCAGCGACGGGTTGTGTCCTCGTGGCGGGGCTGTGCGGGATCCACCTGAGTCTCGTCGGTGGCCGGCCTACATCGTGAACATGGTGATTTACGAGAGGTTCCTCAAACCCAACTGTAAAGTTGGAGCCTTGGGATGGACCCTCAATCAGAGAGGGGTTGATGCCATGTGTCTTCAGGTGACGTTTGGCATTGGATCGAACAGCAAAGCGTTTATCGCACGACGAAACCGGACACTTGAAGGCTGTTAGATGCCGCAAAGTCAGAAATAAAAGAGTAAATTATGGAACTGCAACGTACGTTTGGCCCCAGAATGAGAGTTCATGTGTGTGTTTAGACCACTTGGTCGCGGGAAATTTTTATGGCAGATTTCGCATTCGTGCATTTTGGACTTTTTGGACGATCCACTCGTTCTCGGCTTCGCATTGCGTGGAGCAACGGAGCGTATGTCTCCGTCACGGCCACAGGAGGAGGGGATCTCATCGGGGGTGTATGACGAATACCTTTCATCGGGACAAGCCACCCCCGTCACTGCCCTCCCCATAGCGTTTCCACAGCTTCCTGCCGCTTTCCCATCATAAAAAGAACCGGGAGAATAAAAGGGAGAAGACGGTGACAGGGATTCGCATGAACCTTCTGATGTGCCTTCATCAGTATCGTCGAAGTTCTCCAAAATCCTAGCGCTGTCAGGATCCGTGACTGGCCTAAGGGATCGACGGCCGAGTCGAAATGTCATAATGGATGGGGTGGGTAGCTCTTGCTCTGCTACCCGCATTGACATGCCCGCATCCAGAGGAGGCGTATGGACCTGGAAGTGAGCCATCATCTTTGACATGACGACACCAGTCTCCATGTCGGAGTCGTCAGTAAAGGTGCATTCTGTGGATGTACTGTCTGGAGATACTTGCGACCGCCTGGAGGGGCTTTGGTTGTCAGGATAATTCAGTGTCTGGATGTTGAGACGACCTAGGGTGATTCCTTGCTCGACATCCTGACCGCTGTTCCATCCCCTGCCTCCGGGAGGGATGTGGCAGGCAAGGGGGCCGGTAGTAGGATGGACCGCAGCTGGCAATATCGTGGAAGAAGTGAAATAGCCGAGGGTTTGAGGGTCATACTGGGCAGAGGACGGAAATGCAGAGGTTGTTCTCTGGGATGACTCTGGGTACCTAACAGACTGGGATGTGGCGGGAGACACGCCCTTCTGGTAGCTGTGTGGTTTGGGCTCACTGGTTGTACAAGAAGTCATGAACCGCATACTGAGGCCTTGGGGGGAAATGTCGCCGTCAACAAGGCAGGAATATTGCCTTGATGTACAAGGAAGAGAGGAGTGGATGTCAAAATTTTGTTCGGGGCCATCGAACGGCATAAGTAAACCTGAAACTGAACCGAGAAGCTGGGACATCTGCCCTTGGTCTCCCATAGAGCTGCGTAAAATAAGCCATGAGTTTTGAATTGAAAACGAAGGTAAACGAAGTTACGAACTCGAAGAGATAACTGGACTACCTTTTTGTACCGTGGGAGGGAAGCGGGAATGATAAATTCAGAACGAGAGAAAAAGAAATAGGGTATCTTTCTGAGCGTCCAGGACAGTGGTAGGTGAAGTAAGGAAGCGGTTTCTTTACTCCAGTAGACAGATAAAAGCCGGGAGTCGTGTCCACTGCATGCGTGTGCATTATGATCATAAAACATGAGGGTTCCCTCACGTCTGGATCATGCGGGGTGATATGGACGAATTGAGAGACGTGGCTTGTGCCCTTTGGGTACCCACCTGAGTCAGAATCGGAAAGGTTCAACCCCCTCGTTTCGAAAACTAGCCCTATTTGACGCCCCACGTCCTTTATTAGAATCTGATGAAACCCAAACGGCAAAAATTGTCAAGATTCAACAGATCCATACTTCTGGGAATAGCCCTGGATACAAGCAATCACTGTAGACCAGCAAATCCACCGATTTCAACGAAAGGAATACATTGCATAAACATCTTCCAATCGCTGGTTTAAAAAAACGGATCGTAAGGCTTGAGAACTAGAATCATTGGTGGGTAATTATACCCCCGTTGATCTGGGCCCGTGGGCGGCTATATGGTTTTTTCTCCGGTTCGCAAGTCCCAAGAGCCCAACGACTTGGTGTCGCTGTAGATGCCTTCGTAGTTAACTTGACGGATGACATAAATTGATACTCCGCGGCGCCTGCGTGGCGGAGGAGAAGATGTTCGCTGTATTCGCTGTAAAAGCCTTGGTGAAAAAAAAGTCTTCAAGTTTGACATTTGATCATGAATAAGTATTTGACTATGTTTCCTGACAACTTCCTGAATGCCGGGAGCTTGGAGGTCTGTGAGCATGCTGTCAGTTGATGCTGACACAATGAGTGCTCACACGGAGCCGACTCGGACAAACTATCAGTAGGCAATTGCGTAGAATAAACTAAGAAAGAACGTTATGAACAAAAATATTGCAATCTGACTAAAATCTGACAGATCTTTCCAGCAGTGCTGCATCTAGATTGTGGACCCACAAAACCCTCAATACTGCAATACCGAGCGAGATTGCGCCTCATATAATTAGTAGATCAATCTGACAATGGAGTAGCTACTGAATGTATATGGTGGCTCATGCCATGTAAGCAGGAACCCATCAAATAATTAGGCCGGGAGCAGGTCAGGAGGCAAGCTAATACCTAAGTGACAACGTGTATATGCTTGTCAAGCTCGTACTATGTCTTTCCCAACTCGGACCTGCGGTTTTATTCCATCGACTAACTATCAGATACAATGGACGTTGGAAATAGATATCGGAAATAACGAGCTGTGCCGCAGAATGACAGACCTCATGACACTTTGCACCTGTCAAGTCAATGACGGATGGAAGTAAATGAATGAACCTTCCGATGGCAGCACTCAACACACCTGAATTGCTCAAACCTACTTCCCGTGGTCTCCGGTTGCTCCCCTGGGCCGAGACCAGGTGTGTTACCCATCCTAAATTGTGGGTTGCCGCGAGTTCCTGCGCCTGCAACACCAGCGTGTAGGGTTCTTCGAGTACTAGATGCTGCTTCGGTAGACAATGAAAACCTGGCATTGGGCCGTGCAGAACCTAGCCGTGTCTGGAAGCCTGGTTGGCGGCCATCTGGAGTGATCGTGGTCTCGTGCCTCCTGAGCATGCTTGTCTTCTGCAAGCGATCAGACAGGTCAAATACGATAACAATCTCAGACACGAACCTCCGAAGGGCCAAGTTCCTTGGTCCGTGCCCACTTGTTCCACCACCCACTAGCAACTATCTCCGTGCGTTTTGCACGTGCGCGGGCCTCGGTAGCTATGTCTTCATCGATCGATTCATCGACGTCGAAATCGTCATGCATGCCACCACCTTCCGGAGTAATGAGTCCAGAAGTGGAAGATGATGACGTAGTGATTCTATCTTCATCAATCATGTTGATATCATCAAGTGCCTCAATGTCAAGAACATCACGCAAGTCGGGTCCTTCAATTTCATCAGCATAAACTATGTCCGTCATGGGCGGAGGCGTTTCCCGAACGAGGATATTAGCTTTCTCTTTCTTGAATGGCAAACCTTGATGTTGGGTAGTTGTTCTGACTATTGTGGGACTTGAGATGATGTCAGCGCCGAAGTCATCTCCGCCACCATGAGAGCGCTGCGCAGGGCTGTACGGTCGCACAGGTGAAGAGAGATCAGGAGTGGCCGATCGGAAGTAGGATGGGGAAGGAGATAGATAACCTTCTTCTTGTGTGACTGGATCCGGGGGCTCATCAAGGAAGTCCTCCAATTCTTCCACAACGGTAACGTTGTTAACGGCATGATCGGGGAGATTTTCTTTGTCACATGGCAAAGATGTGATACGTGAAGGCGCAGGCATCAGATCGTCCACGTCTTCCTTTTTCGAGTTTGACGGAGAGGAGAAGAACCGTGAATGTATGGGTAGGGTAACGTTTGTAGAAGACGAAGCCTGGTTAATTTTTACGCGTTTTGCAGCAAGGTCCTCGTCAAGTACATCGACAAGCGTCCGCTTTCCGCTTCCCTTACCAGGCACCGCCGTTCTCTTTGTTGGCGCAGAGTTGCTGCGAGTAAGGGTAGCTTTTTGCTTGGGTGCTATGGAACGGTGGTCAAACGAGCATCATCAACGTTAAGGAAAGAAAATACCAAAAAAGTTAAGCAACCCTCCACTCTCAGGCTCTGCTTTTGCCTTGCCCTTCCCTTTGACTGAGCTAGGGAGATTAACTACATTGGCCTGGAAGGGAAGGGGCTTGACCATGCGGGGTACAAAGCTCGGGTTGATATCAATCATCGGCAAAAGTGTCACTGGATCGACATCTCCTTTAGCCAACTTTCTTGCTAAGGCAGGCTCTATGTCACTTTTGAGATAAATAGATCAGCGCTTTATTCTCGATGATTCAAATGGCTTTACCCTCCGATGAACGATTCTTCGTTGTCGCCCCACTCAACTCCTGGAGGAATACCCGTCAATTCAACCAGCCTTTCATCCAAGGGACAATAAACACGCTGGTGCAAAAACACTTTCTCCGTCAAATTATATGCCTCCAGATACCCTTTGGGCACAGATTTCTTCCCTTCAAGCCTTATCGCCCGCACGACCTGCTCTACGTTCCTATACTTCCGCAGCAAAGACCACGCAGTCTTCAGCCCGATTCCCTGAATGCTCGGCAGATAATCACATCCGCTGAGGATAGCCATAGCCCTGAACTGAGCGTCCGACCATCCGAGAAGTGATATGCCCCCTTCAGTTACGGATCCAAAATTCGCCCGTGAGATTGACACAATAGTACTTGAAGCGAAGTCAAGCTTGAAGAGCACATTTTGGCATCCGAAGACAAGCAAATCAGAGTCTTCGGTGATGATGCCGTCCACGATGCCAATACGCTCCAAATATGCCATTTGAGCGTCAGCTTCATACGGTGCGACTACGTATGGCACATTCTCTGCGCGCAGGGCCTGAAGATGAAAAACGTATCAGACGAATGTCTCAGCCAGTATTTTCACAACAAACTTTTATGAACTGGTACGCCATCTGAGGGGTTACGTCGATGCATTTGAGATAGTATTCTCGGGCTTCTTTGTGTCTTCCCTGGGCTGCTAGTGTATTTGCCTTTGCAAGGTTTTCTTCCCTCCGCTGCTTGCGCTCAGTCTCCGTGCCCGCCTTAGCCGGAAGTGGACCACCGTCAAATACGATATACGGTTGTATTTTGTGATGACGCAATAAGCGAACGCGTTGCATGGCGTATTCAACATACCTAAAAGGTGAGAAGATGAGCATTCAAGCTGCCTCACGTCATGGGACATCGAAAGTCACCCAGACAAGGCTGTAAAAGACTGACTTGGTAGAGTTTTTGCCAGTAGCTAGCTCAGTGGCACATGTATAGACACCTCGGTGAAGCCAGACATAAGCATCGACCGCAAGGGTTTGACCACCGAAGTCTGAGAGGTGTCGGTGAACCTGGATTGATTTTAGCAAGGGTAAAAGCCCAGTTATTCCCATGTCTGAAGATATCTATGAGGAGACAGGTGCATCTATTAAGGTGAATCTGAGCAGAAAGGCTTCTTCAGGTGGCAAGAGTGTCCAGAGATTAAGTATGTAAAGCGACGTCTTTGTCGAGCTCTTTGTCGTCGGTTGCCGAGTGCACTGTCATTGGACCATTACAAACAAACAAGGACAAAGAGACGCGTCGCGTCAAAATAGACAACGCATCTCATGACCGCGACACTCATGCATATCTTCTTTGGCGCCGGTGGTCAAATCTTTTTCGTATCCTTCAAAAAGGCCCAAGACAGAAATTTGATATGGTACCATTCGGTTTGCATTTTTGACGTGTTCCAAGGCCTGATGGAACCGTTTAATTGCGCCCAGCACTCTGCCGCAGCGTTATCAGGTGTTGTGGCTGCTGGCACATGGATTTCATAGAAGGGGAACCCATCGGCGACCCGACCCCCCAATATCTTCACAATCGACGGTACTGCAACAATCCCTGCTGGCCAAGTGGCACATTACGTGCAAATGGATTTGCAATGGTAAGCTTTAGTAACGGGGCACTAGGCGCAAAAAGGACAGTTTATAGTTTCTGATAAGCTTTTGCAACGCGGCGTACTAGGCACAATTTAGTACAAGCTTCATGGAATTCATTCGATCCTTAGCCAGGTGATGATCCACACGAGATAAGCACTTTCATTTCAGCGACAATCATCGATCTATTGCCTATTGCCCTGGGTGAAGTGACTAGTACTGGACCAGGCACGGCCTCGCACTCAAGGGAAACCCAGCTGAACCTGGGGGACAGGAGACGGCAACTCTATCCTCTATCAAATAATGGAACATGCGGTGACTACCCATGAACCAGGACTCCAGCCACTGCGCCACGACCTCAGTCCCAGTACAGCGGATGGAATGGTATCATTTCCCAAACTGTACTGCTCTGGGAATGCTCCAAGTGCACCTGAATGACACCACATGATACGCCAACATGCTATCCAAGTTTCAGCATACCCTCATGCAGCAATCCTAGCCCCTTGACTCCATTCCACCATTCTTTTGCCGCTAGAAGCGTTCGATCTTGGGTCTTCAACCTCAGCACACCCAGCCACTCTCCGTCAGCACAGCTCACGAGTACTGTGCGTGTATGTGGCGAGTACACTGCCCACCCGGGCCCAGTAGGGCCCAGATCATCATGTCTCCCGGAGACACTGACATCGTGCAGCTGAAGAGTCCGACCATTGGGCATCGTAGTCATTGGAGGGCGCTGGTGTGAAATCGCACGAGAAAGTCGGACTACGTCTGACGCAGTTTGAGAAGTGAAATCGACCTGGGCGTCGGAAGCGGAAATTGCAGGAGCGTGTGGAGTGGTAGATGAGAGTAGACATTGCGGGGCACTTCGGGCCTGTCCGTGGCATAAACACCTAGAATGAGCCCAGTTTTCGGTGGACTCACCTTTCCTAGTAACATGTCCCGAAGAACCTTGACAAGTAAATCTCCACCTGTCCGGGCCAGCTCTACCGATAGCGAAGTAAATGTCGCATTTTCTGGAATAACCTGTAGTGCATGGAGTTACAATGAGTGACTCTTTGACCTGCATTGTCACTCACCGTGCTCTCGCAGCCCCAAACGCTTCCCGCATCAATACCTTCCTTCTTCTCCATCATATCAATGACGCATACACCCGTCTTCTTTTCACCTTGCATCAAAGCTCTCTGGATGGGGGCCGGACCTCGATACGCAGGCAGTAAGCTCGGATGAACATTAAGTCGCTGACCTGGCGGAAACAGAAAAAGAAGGGAAGGGCTGAGAATGCGTCCGAAGGAAGCAGTAACAAGTAGATGGGTTTCAGGGACGGAGAAGCAAGTTTCATCCGTGTTCGTAAAGGGTGAGGGAGGCTGCTCGGAATGAGACCCGTTCGGCAATGAAAGAAGGCGACACGCACCAGCCAGCCTCTGAAGTCAACCTTTCGTTGTGGTATGGTGTGAACTGGAACTCCGAGGGGTCCTCCAAGTAGTTTCAGTGGAGCTGTCAGTGCTATCGTAGGTATGTTACCAGCATGAAATACTTGCATACGCACAAACTGATAAATGAGACCCTCGTCGTCCGGTTTTCACATCCGGGTTTGTAGCGATTGAGATAGACTGCCAAATGTCTATGTCACCGGTCACCGTCAATTCCGGATTGCCCATGTTTATGATCTACAGCGCACCTTGGGCATCGTGCAGTCGTTTAAAGACATCACAAGAGAATTGATCACGACCGAAGAACAGGATATGGAATGGCTTCTTTCTGGCATCAGTGCTGTAGAAATGAACATTCCAGCAATTTATTAGCAGTCCTCTTTTACGCCTGGAAGTGACTCGAGCAGAATGATAAAATATCTGAGTGTGCATGTGGTCAACATGCGGTGAAAAACTATGTATGTAGTGACTAATAATAGCCTAGTGGGCGCTTAGCGCTACGCTTATTGGCGGATAGGCGTTCGAAGGCTAATAAACCTTTTTTTTTCTTTCTTTTTTTGAACGTCGTGGCTCGAGACCACTGGTTTCAGGCAATTGACAAAGTCAGCCCTGGTCGGCCCGTTAGGGGAACGTGAATCGCAATCCGTCAAGGGATAAATGCATTTACGAAGACCCGAAGGGGGTGCTGTGGCGCGATGTGCAAATCAATACCCACTAAAAAAATTTGCTGGATTTGAACCCACAATCTCTGACCAAGTGACTCTGAGTAGAGTCGGGCTTGATGGCACTCAACCATCGCGCCCCTAGTTAAACCTCTTTGGCGGAGCTCTTGACGCAGTGACTCTGGAAATTCCACTGGCGCTCGATCCATCATTTTTCCAGCCGACAGAAGATGGAAGGTCTTGTATGACAATCTTGGGTAATAAATGACTCGGCTATCCCATGAAGTAAATGAATATTGTGAGCAATTATTCATTCACGCCACGTCTCGAAAAACCCGTTGCCTAGCAGGCTTGCCAACAGGGTGAGCTCATGTAGCCTGCGTGTCAATTACTAACATAGTGTGAGTACAACTCCGTCAGAGAAAGAGGTTGTGCAAACGTATGTACCGTGACAGAGCGTACGAAGCCCACAGGATTGTTGTCGCTCTCGCCTTCGAGTCCCACTATGACACTCGATGTACTGGTACTAAGTGCCAACTGGTAACAACACTGCTGAGAGCAGGGACACTGCCAGATTATTACATCACTCTGACACTGCATCTTCTTTGAAACAGTTAGCGGGAGTCATTTACATCCAGCCAGCGCGCACGCAGTAGAATGAAACGATTGTGGCAAAAGGCGCAAGTGTAACGTGCTATGTATGTGTATGTTAGATGGGTGTATGCCAGAATCCAGATTATGTTTATCGAATCGCAGGTCAGACGCTGTAGTTACAGAGTAAGTAATTACATCCATAACAGCAGTGCTCACGCGGTGAAGCTTTGGTGTCCGAGCGCACGGTTAGCAAGTCGCCGGTGTGTGCTTGAAGGATAAAAAATATGTTGAATAACCTCCAGAAACCTGTAATGTGATAAACCAAGCGTCATTATACATCGACATGTTAGACTCTGTGAAACTATTAGCTCCCTCAGCATCAGTACATGCACGCTGCGTCGTCCAAAGTCACTACATTTCACACTCGCTCAGGCTAAGTTTTGTTCTTCAATCCCCGGGGCCCTAATACTTCTAATCACCATCACAACTCCTCACAATTTCAGCCCACAGCCTTTGGTTATATAGAAAGCTGTAATGTATCATTATGCCATTATAATGCAAGTGCTAGGGAGTAGGCTCACCCTGGCCACTGGTAAACAACTGGCGACTCCATGCTCATCGATCCCGCAACATTCCAAACAGTCACAGTTCTGAACGTTTGCGATTATGTTTGCTGATGTGCAGTAGAACGCGTAAACATAGCCATTGTTATAATCAGGCTCATATCCGCACTCGTATTGATCTGCGAGCAGGGAGCATAGTCGAAGGTCCGCACATCCAAAACATGCTAAGCGTACCCACCCTTATAAACGCAGGGCCCACCAAGAGGGCTCGAGGCGGCGGCTGCAGCTATGCCCGCCAGTCCTAAGGCAGATATGACCGTAGTGGTGAGTGAGACGAATTTCATTGCTATGATTCGAGAAAGTTGATTTTTTTTTCTGCTATTGAGCTGAAAGCTAGCGTTTGGCTTTTATACAGCAGTATGTGACGCGTGTCCTCCCCTGGCAAAGCTCTTGATGCAGTGGCTTCGGAAAATCTACTGACGCGCTCGATCCATCGTTTTCCCAGTCGCCAGAACGTAGAAGGTCTTGTGGGCAATCTTGGGTAATAAATGACTCTGAATTTCACTTACTCCAGTATTCTAACATTCGTGCTTTGAAGCTTCCATGCAGGTGTCGAATCACTCATTACGTCGTCAAAGATAAAACTGGTACACAATCTGTGCGAGACACATCAGAGCAACTGCAGGACACTATCAGAATTCAGAAAATAGCCTGCATCCAAAGTAACTCGACCCAACTAAGCTGGGAGAAATGCCCAGGATTGAGGTTCAGCCCTCCAGACTCGTAGTCACTGATCGGAGATCAGCGTCGTAAATGAAGTAACGTATGTTACAAGATACGATAAAAATACTTGATCGTGGGTCGTGCTGTGAAAGCGCTGGCAAACCGTACTGGATGATAACAACCACAGGCAGCTGGGTCCCTGGGAGGTCAGAGACGGAGGTTTCCCTGAGGAAGCCTCTATCTCAGGAGTAAAGAGGCTTGTTGACAGGGTGAGCTTATGTAGCCTGCGTGTCAATTACATAGTGTGAGTACAACTCCGTCAGAGAAAGAGGTCGTACAAACGTATGTACAGAGCGTACAAAGTTCACAGGATTGTTGTCGTTCTCGCCTTCGAGTCCCGCTGTGACACTCGATGTGCTGGTACTAAGTGCCAACTGGTAACAACAATGCTGAGAGCAGGGACACTGCCAGATTATTACATCACTCTGACACCGCAGCTTCTTTGAAGCGGTTAGCGGGAGTCATTTGCATCCAGCCAGCGCGCACGCAGTAGAATAAAACGATTGTGGCAGAAGGCGCAAGCGTAACGTGCCTCACGCGGTGAAGCTTTGGTGTCTGAGCGCACGACTGACAAATCGCCAGTGCGTGCTTGAAGGATAAATATGTTGAATGCTTAGCGCTTGCGCTTAACCTCCAGAAACCTGCAATGTGATAAACCAAACATCATTATACATCGACATGTTAGACTCTGTGAAACTACTAGCTCCCTCAGCACCAGTACATGCACGCAGCTGTAAGGATGCTACATTTTGTGTAGTGGTACGAATTCGAAGTGAATGATTAGACCAGGATTGAGTTTCTAAGGGGAAAACTACACCACTACTCTGCTGCCGGAGGTACGACGCGAACGTATACTTAAATATGCGGTGGGAAGGGGGTGGCGTTGTAGGGTAACTATAGCGAATATAAATGTTGACAGTGGCGCAAGGAATGAAGTACGGTATGAGACGTAAGGAAAAGGGTTTCCGTCACCAGAGGACTACGAGTCCTTACACAGCGTCGCCCAAAATCGCTACACTCCACACTCGCTCAGGCTAAGTCTTGTTCTTCAATCCTCGGGGTCCTAAGTAGGCGCCACTACTTCTAACCACCACCACAACTCCTCACAATTTCAACCCACAGCCTTTGGTTGTACAAGAGGCTGTAATGCATCATTATGCCATTATAATGCAAGTGCTAGGGAGTAGGCTCACCCTTTCCTCTGGTAAACAATAGGCGACTCCATGCTCATCGAGCCCGCAGCAATCCAAACAGTCACAGTTCTGAACGTTTGTGATTTTGTTTTTTGATGTGCAGTAGAATGCGAAGTCATTTTCATTGTTATAATTAAGCTTTTTTCCGCACTCGTATTGATCTGCGAGCAGGGAGCATAGTCAAAGGTCCGCACATCCAAAACATGCTGAGCGTACTTACTCTTAGAAGCGCAGGGCCCACCGAGAGGACTCGAAGCGGCGGCTGTAGCTATGCCCACCAGTCCTAAGGCAGATGTGACCGTAGTGGCGAGTGAGACGAATTTCATTGCTATGATTCGAGAAAGTTGATTTTTTTCTGCTATTGAGCAGAAAGCCAGCATTTGGCCTTTGGCCTTTATACAGCAGTATGTGACGCATGTCCTCATTAAACCCCCTGGCGAAGCTCTTGATGCAGTAGCCTCGGAAAATCTACTAGCGCGCTCGATACATCGTTTATCCAGCCGCCAGAACGTAGAATGTCTTATGGCAATCTAGGCTTCGGTAATAAATGACTCAGCTATCCTGTGAGATGAGTGCCTATCGTGCGCAACTCCGTCAGGGAAAGAGGTCATGGAAACGTACGTCCAGGGCGTACAAAGCCCACAGGAGTGCACGGAAATCTCGCGCTGTGTTCCCTTGAAGCCTCGTCGGATTGTTGCCGCTCTTGCCTTCGAGTCCTGTTGTGACACTCAATGTGCTGGCACTAAGTGCCAACTAGTAACAACAACTTGTGATGAGAGCAAGGACACTGCCAGATTATTACTCTGGCGCTGCAGCTTCCTTGATATTGGAAGTAAGTACAAGTCAGTGGAGAGTTTTAGTGTACTACTGAGCCTGCTATAGAGAGCTGGTGCTCCCTCTCATGAGCGCTGGGCCCTTGCAAAGCTCTATGATCGATGAAAATGACATCGGATGTGGTCGCGCAAGCCTTTTTTGATGGCGATGCGTGTGTAGGATTTGCGAAGAACAAGACGAGCGGGCACTGGGGTGGGGAATAGAATTATGATAGCAAACTGCTCTGCTTCATATAGCATGGGTCGTTGGGCTATTTCCCGTGTTATTAGTTAAATGTGGTCGGCATGCAGTAAATTCTGTCAATCTACAGCAATCTACTTAGGAACTGTCTCTTGTTGTTTATCTCGCTAGGTTTCGACGAAAACCGTAAGATAAAGAACAAGACACAATTCATCAGTAGTCTCACACTTAGTTTGATCAATCCGATCGAAGGAAGAGAAAGGTCTCAACCCTCTCTTGGATTTGTAGCTTATGTAATCAGTATGGCCTTGCCAGATCTTCATTCCAGTCGGGACACACAAGGTTGATCAGGACGAAATACTTCGTACATAACCAGACACCCACATCAATGCATGACGAAAGCTATTACTGGAGATGGTCACTCCATCCTATGCATAGTACATACAAATAAGTGGCTACAATACAACGTTTGCTCTCTATCGCAAAGAAGTCGTCCAAGTCGTTCAACGGATGAAAAAGCTATGCGCAACAGCAACCGCACAAACCCCCCCACACGCCAAGAATCCAAGCGGATATCCAGACGGATCGTCCCGTGTGCTAGCCGCCCAAAGCTACATTCACATCAACATCAACGTAGCCACCAGAACACAGGGCCAGTACTCACGTATCCACCCAACACGGGTCCAATACATCGCGCCAAACTGACTATGCTTTGCGCGACACCGTTCGCATACCCCACAGCGTGCGGGGGCGTCACTAGACACCCGTCAGTGGGAGCTCAAGTTCAAGCTCAAAAAAAACGCACTGTAGTTGAGGAGTATAGATATGGCGGTGTAAGCAAAGGTGTTTCCGCAATAACGAATAGCTCTGCACATGCGTCAGGGATGAGATGCGCATCTCGACTTGCTGGACATCACTCACGTGCTTAATGACAGCGCTGACATAGGTGAATCAGGGGTGGAACGGTGAAGGGCAAGGAAGATCAAAGCATACCTGCCATGAGAACGAAGCTTCCTTCGTTATTAGAACTTGCGAAGCCTCGATACATAGTGACAGTGAGATATGATGGTATAAAAAGCAGTGACCCCAGACGGAACATTGCGAGATGGGAGAAGCGCCCTCGAGGGGGTCTACAAGTGAGTGCCGTCAAGGGGCATCATACAAATAGAGGGAAATAAACTTGCCCAATGTTTCTAAAAGCAGCGAGTCAGCAGAGCGGTGAATAAAGAACGAGGTGGCCATACGGATAAAGATAAAACTGGTACACAATCTGTGCGAGACACATCAGAGCAACTGCAGGACACTATCAGAAAATAGACTGCATCCAAAGTAACTCGACCCAACTAAGCTGGGAGAAATGCCCAGGATTGAGGTTCAGCCCTCCAGACTCGTAGTCACTGATCGGAGATCAGCATCATGTATGAAGTACCACCGAGACCACGTACGTGACAAGATACGATAAAAACACTTGATCGTGGGTTGTGCTGTGAAGCGCTAGCAAACCGTACTGGATGATGACAACCACAGGCAGCTGCGAGGTCAGAGACGGAGGTTTCTCTGAGGAAGCCTCCATCTCTGTCACAGGCTGCCCGTGTTCTATGATAGGCTGGAGTAAAGTGGACTCCTGGGCACGGGCCTGAGCATTGAGGACAGTGGATGGCGTACGCACTCCAGGGTGTGAGAAGATTGTAGGGGGGCGTAGTGTGAAGGATGCCCCGTCGTCCATCAGCTGAGGTGAGCGAAAGCGCGAAGATTGCGCGAACGTCATCATGGATGAGTGCTGGTCGGGACTGCCGGGCATTGGAAAATCGCGGCCAATGGAGCGGCCTCGCTGCACTGGGGACGATGTGACGGAACTCGGTATATCCTGATGCTCAATATAGTCCGAATTAACGTTCATATCTAGGTCTTGCTCGGGCTCGAACGCCTCGTCATTATCCACGTTCATTGCCGCCGCCACCCAGAGATCAGCAATGTTTGTCCCCGCGTTCTCGTTTGCCATCAATAGTCTCTGAGCAAAGTTGAGGTCGCTTGTATCCGCGAGCGATGTCGATACCTCGAATGCACTTCCGCGTTTTCGTCTTATAGTACTGGCAGTACTGACATGCCTCCCACCGGGTGCTATCATACTGCCTGGCCTTGGGACGCTGCCCCCATAGCCATATGCGGATCCATATGTGCGGTTGATCCTTGAGAAAGGGCGTTGTATGTCCATTGGTAGTGACATCGAAGTCGTCAGTGGCACTGACAGACGTTCTTGTGCGGCGACTGAATCTCGAGCAAAATAACTGGATGCCTTCCGCGCAATGGACCCCACAAAGCCAGACTGTGATGCATTTTCGAGGGCGCTGGGGGTCATGATATCATCTTCCTCTTCCTCTTCAGGAATGGTCAGGTGGCGATCTTCAGGCTTTTCTGGCAGTAGGCGAATTGAACCGTGCCGCGGTCCGCCATCGGGTCCCAGGAACAGCGACAAGAAAGACCCTGCAGAACATTGAGTGATTGCACACGGCCTTGTCCAGAAACGCACCGGTGAATGTGACACTGGCTGCCACGGCGCATGGGAGCAGGTAAGGGTAGTCCACCAGTAGCGGGACTTTGCCGAATACGTCTGGCCACTTTTCTGCGGGCTTCTCAACTAATCATCCATCAGCAAGACCAGTATGTCCGTCCAGGCGGTACTCACATGACCCTCCGATGATGGCACCCGCCACACCACCAAGTCCCCAGCAGAATCTGGTCATGCTGAAATCAGCGTCATCGTGACAGTCAGTTGGCTAAATACTCACCCCATGATAGCGTACGCTCTCCCCTCGTTCGTGACGTCCGTCACGGTAGTAACGCATCCGCGGGCGACTCCTACCGCGCCCGCAAAGATGCCCTGCAACAATCTGACGACGATGGCTTGCCGGAGAGATGTGCAAGTGCCAAAAATCAACACGGTGACGGCGCTCCCAAACAAGGATAATACGAGCACCAATCTACGACCGTGCCTTTCTGCTGCAGTGGCCTGTGATTTCAAAACGAGTCAAGGAAATGAGATTGGCAAAGAAGATGAAACTGGGACTTACCCACAATAACGAGGTAAGGAACTGGGTCATGAAAAAGGCAGACACTATTAGAGTGGTTAGGGGAAAGCCATAAAAATATTGAATGTAAATACCGAGTATGCCGGTCCAAAAGGCGATCTCTGATTCGTCGCTGATCTCACCAAAGCCTTGAATGGAAGAGTCGGACATCAGTTGGTCAGCAAGCACGGTGGATGTGGTAGTGCACCTTTGACCATGAAAAGGAGAAATGGCATTGAGACGTTGGCAGACAGAAATTCCCCAAGGACAGTCTTTGGGCTGTTATCAGTCACATCAGTGATGCGGGTAGAGAAATTAAAACTGACGATGGACAGCACAATCATAGACAATGCAGGCAATGGAGTGGAGTCAGACTCGCTGCGGCGAAGGGCGTTGGGTATTGGAGGTCTTTCTAGAGATGTAGACTTGATATCTGTCTCTGAGATTGAGCTGCTCCTCCAGCGGGAGACAAAACTCTGTTTTCGACCAGGCAAGACGGGCCTTGTGCTGCGGTCGAAACCGAAATGTTCGTCGTCGTCGTCGTCCTCTGAGTCGTTCCGCATGCCGAAAAATCTGACAGTTTTGACTGGTGTTGGATTAGATGGTGGATGGCCAGTGATTGGCGATCTGAGGGGGATATGAGTGCCCATTGTGAGTTTATATAAGTATCCAGGTATTCAAGTGAAATGACGAAGTTTCTGACAAGTTGCAGTAGCTGTAACTAACCCAAAAAGGCAAGTGCCTTCCGGTGAAGGTCATTGAAAACTTCTACTGTGGTGCGATGCATCAACTGGCGAAAATCACTCTGTCGTTCTTGACTTGATTTAGACGGCTCACAGCTGGAGCTGCCTTGTCCTATACAGTAAGTACTGTCAAGCCTGATATATTGATGCCCGGGCCCGGTACAGGTAGCATATCTCTTATGATCTGTCCCTCTTGGAGATGCGTTATCATGATACTGTGGCTATCTTCAATCCCGCGCTTTTTACCAACCGTATGGGCTTGCATTGCAGAATGTACCTCGATGATGTCATCGTCCGTTCTTGATCAGCCACAATCAATTATGCATACTTGTCCCCCAGCTCAATCATGAACAGAAATCCTCCAAAGTCGACATCGTGCTCGTCGTATGTTCAGGCAAAGTCTCCTCGTCTCGTTCAGTCACCACGTCCAGTTTCAAACTTGACCGTGTTCCTGCTCACTATTTAAACACACAGCCTACCATGCATCACCCTCCGTTCCTCTTCATCTTGCTCTCTCACAACGTTCTCGTCGCTCTTTTACTGTAGCTATTTTATTTAGAATTCATTGCTTTCTTTCTTCAAGATGTCGACCATCGTCTCTCCCCCCACAAAGTTCGTCCTTCCTGACCTTGTCTCTCACTGCGACTTCAAGTTGCGCATCAACCGCCACCACAAGCAGGTCACTGTTGAATCAAAACGGTGGCTTTTCCGTGGTGACGACCTCAGCCAAAAGTCACGCAAAGCTATCCACGGCCTTAAGGCTGGTCGCCTCACATCCATGTGCTACCCAGATGTCGGATTCCCTCAGCTTCGCGTCTGCTGCGACTTCTTGACATATCTCTTCCATCTTGACAATCTCTCAGATGACATGGACAATGCTGGAACAAAATATGTCGCAGACCTCGTGCTGAACTCTCTACACCACCCGTATCATTACTACTCGTCTGCCAGATTGAATAGAATGACAAAGGAGTATGAATTCGTATCTTGACCTTTGACTAGCGTATTTACTTCATTGTCTCACAGCTTTTACAGACGCATGCTTCCCACCGCCTCCCCTGGAACGTGCCGACGTTTCATAGAGACCATGGACCTCTTTTTCCAAGCAGTGCACATGCAAGCCATCGATCGAGCCAAGGGAATCGTTCCTGACCTCGAGTCCTATATCTCCCTGCGCCGCGATACCAGCGGCTGCAAGCCTTGTTGGGCGCTCATCGAATACGCTAACAATCTTGACATCCCTGACGAGGTCATGGAACACCCAATAATCCAGAATCTCGGCGAAGCCGCGAACGACTTGGTCACTTGGTCAAATGCAAGCACATTCCTCTAGCGCATCCTTTCTCGCGCTAACTACCCGCTTTAGGACATTTTCTCCTATAACGTAGAACAGTCAAAAGGAGATACCCATAACATGATCTGCGTCGTCATGTATGAGCAAGGTCTTGACCTCCAATCCGCTGTTGACTTCGTCGGCGAGCTCTGCAAGCAGTCTATCGACCGCTTCAACGAAGATCGCAAGCTCATTCCTTCTTGGAGTCCCAAGATCGACAAGGACGTCGCAGTCTACGTTACCGGTCTCGCAGACTGGATTGTCGGGAGTTTGCACTGGTCGTTCGACTCTACGCGATACTTCCAGAACTCCGGTCAGGAAGTCAAAAAGACGAGGGTCGTCAATCTCCTTCCTCGAAGGAAATTGGAGTGCCCGATAATTCAGAGTCTCGGCGAATCTGCGAACGACTCGCTCGCTCTGTCGAATGTTCGTATTATAGTGCATCCTTTCTTCTCGTGCTAACTACTCGCTTTAGGAAACTTTCTCCTGTGACGTGGAACAGTCGAAAGGAGACGTACACAACATCACCCCTGTCGTCATGCACGAACAGCAACTGGACCTCCAATTTGCTGTCGACTGCAAGCAAACCATCGATCGCTTCGACGAAAGTTGCGAGATCATTCCCTGGGGTCCCAAGATCAACAAGGACGTCGCAGTTTACATCCTCGGTCTCGCAGACTGGATTGTTGGGAGTTTGAATCGGTCGTTCGACTCTACGCGATACTTCCAGGACTCCGGTTGGGAAGCCAAAAGGACGAGGGTTGTCAACCTCTTTCCTCGAAGGAAGTTAGAGCACCCAATAATCCACAGTCTCAGCGACTCGGCGACTCGGTCAAATGCGAGTACAATTCGTATACGTAGTGCATCCCTTGTCTTGCGCTAACTACCCGCTTTAGGTCGTTTTCTCATGCAACGTGGAACAGTCAAAAGGAGACACTCACAACACGATTCCTGTCGTCATGCACGAGCAGCAGCTCGACTTCCAGGTCGCCGTCGACTTCGTCGGCGACCTATGCAAACAATCTATCGGCCGCTTCAACGAAAGCCGCAAGCTCATTCCCTCCTGGGGTTCCAAAATCTCCTCCGTCCGCGGTCTCGCAGACCGGATCGTGGGGAGTTTGCATTCAAGTTGGTCATTCAGTTCTACGCGATGCTTTAAAAACTCTGTTCAGGACGTCGAAATGGCGAGGGTTGTCAACCTCTTTCCTCTGAGTCTGAGGAATTGATTTCTATACTTCCATGCTTACTGGTAAGCGTCACTCCTCCAGCTAGGTTTTAACTTTCTTACTGAGTATCCTATCCACTGGTCGCAGCCGGTCTCTTTGCAGGACGGAAACACGCTCCTTTATTTGGTATCTCGGTCATCTATCATTCGTTATTCTTTCAGTTCTCGGACGCTATTCGCTGTCGGCTCTCTTCCACACTCTTTACACAAAGCTCGTTCACCTGCTATCTCGGTAATCTATCTCTCCACATTCAGGGACGTTATTCGCGATCCGCTCTCCCCACTCTTTTCAAGACGGAAACACTCGTAAATCTGGTACTCGGGCCGCTGGACACATCTACCACCCACATTCTTTCACAATTTCATGGACATTTACGGACGCTATTCGCGATCCGCTTCCCACACTCTTTTCAGGGCAGAAACACTCGTACTCGGGCTACTGGATTCATCTCTATTACTCCACATTCCCCTAGGGTTCATATGGACGCTATCCGCGAACTACTTCCAACTAGCCACACTTTCATTCCTCCGTTTTGTGGTGTAAATCACCGTATTATCTTTAATAACTATTGGGGATGGGACATTAAGTTATTATCTACAGAGAACCTATATATGTTGATTATTGGTATCAAGAATGTACTAGCAATGCGCGAAAGCAAAGAAAACTGAGCAAGCGAGATCGAACGGATCGGGCCAGCCGACGAAATATCGTGCGCGAAGCACGAGAGAAGACACGAGATCATTGTGGTTCGACGAGCACGTCGTCATCTGTTTAACCTTCAGCACAATGTCTTGGCTCAATGAGTGAACCTTGAGCACCTTGAGACGACAGATGAAACGGCCGTCCATCCTTGTCATCAAAACGAACATCCCTCAAGTGCCACCGTTTCCACCACCTCTGAAGAAATTCGGGATGCTCCATGATATTCGCCAAAGTACCGACATTGCGGATCCGAACCTGTGCCAGTTTCGGAAGGCGGGACTCGTCGATCTGGCACATAAGATCTTCCAACGGCTTCATGATGTACGCGCTGAATATCGCTTGAGGGACGCCCACCGGATCCTCACTAATGGGGAAAATGCCGATGCGCTTCAGCGAAGGGTGCGAGAGCAGATCCAGAATGTGATGCGGAAAGATCGTGATAAACGTGTGCAGGTTCGGACAAGTCGCGATAATTTCGTGCAGCAAGGGGGTGAATGCGACAGTGCGGACGATGCGCACTTTCGACCCGTGCGTTCGTAAAAAGTCTGGACTGAAGGGCGAAAACCCCTCTAGTCTTTCGAGGGAGGGAAGCTGCTCGGGAGACTTGGCGAGCATGGTGAGGAGGGCATTTAGAGGAACGTTGCCCAGCGACGCGTGCGAGAACGAAGGACTATCTCCCAGCACGAGTGTTTTTAAGCTGGGTAGAATAAGGCGTTGGTGCGGTTTCTCTGTAAGGGAGCCATATATGTTCGCGAGCGTCAGGCTTTTTATGCCGGTAGCCGATCGAAGCACGCGCATCAAGTCGGTCCAAGAGGGATATTCATTGGACGTCCACTCCACTCGTCGCAATGACCTAGAGCACGTTTTGACGAGAACATCTATGATTTCCGTCGGAGTTTGACCCTGAGGCGATATAAGATGGGAATTGGGATGCATCGCCACGTAAACGTTGCTAGTGACTAGAATTTCGAGGTTGGGTGTACACCGCAAGATTCGCACAAGTGCTTTTGAATATTGATCGGTGGGGTCACGCAGCGTCAAGTCAATGCGGAGAATACATGTCCCTAAAGCAATATTCCTTGGATGCCCTTGGCTTTCCTCTAAGTGGTTGGCGACGGCAGTCACCTCCTCCATTGACGTCAAGCGAAGGTGCTCATAGGCAAGCTCTGTGACGACTTCATGCCAATCTTTGCAGACCAGACGGAGTGCTGACTGAGTTTTCACGTCTTTGTTCATGAAAATGTCAATATCCCGAACTTCAGAGAACGGATCTTCTCGGTCGGACAAGAGAACACTAGGCGATCGGATGAGCAACGCTAGTATTTGTCGCCAAACTTCCACGGGTAAATCATGCAGAACACCCATTCTACCAATAGAGTAGCTGTGGTCAAACTTGTCTTTGGTATGTAAAAAAACGCAGTGCACACACAGTACGGGGAAGCGAGTAGCAACACGTGTGTCCTGCCGAAGGTGTTTGAAATCACAGACTTATCACAACTGTCCCGGGTAAGCATCTGAGATGACACGAAAGTGATGACGGACGACGTACAGGCTGTGGAAAACGGCTTCGGAAGCTTCAAGAAAAGAATGGACCCACAAGTCCCTGACGGTAACTTTGTACTATATATAAACGGAAATGGTTGTTTATTTCTAAAGCTTTTGCCAAACAACCGTGACGCCCTTATTTTTCGAGCAAAACTTTTAGCGTCAATCAAGCGGAAGCTATATTTGATCAGCGTATGTCTGAAGATCCAGGGTCAAAACCTTTGGCGAAACGCAAAGCCAAATCAGGCCCTTCAGCATCCAGAAAACGACTCAAAGTCCAGTACACATCCGTAGATGGATTACCTTGGAAGACCGTTAATCGTCCCAGTGACACAGGTCTCGATGGTGACGATGGAATACTGGAATTAGAGGAGGTGGAAAATGTGGAAGTGGTGTACGAGGATACAGAAGGGGGGAGAGTCACGAGGTTTAATGTAAGCTGCATGACACAAATCATCAACGGACATCATGATTAACCAGTATTACTCTAGGTCCTTGAACCGTCGAACAAGAAGACAAAGGTCACGGAAGACGCTCAACGAGAGGCAGATGTGCCATCCTCCGCCGGCACGGAAGCACTAGCACCTTCGGTGTCATTTGCTTGTGCGTTCTTCATATCACAATTGACTTGCGTGATTTCTAACCTTTCTATCCACTTCAGCCGAGTCATTGCTGCCAAACTGGCATGCTTTTGGTTTGCATTCCCATCTTTTTCAGATCCTACACTCCAGAGGATTTACTACGCCAACACCAATACAAGCAAAGGCACTGCCAATAGCCTTAGAAGGGCGGGACGTTGTTGGAGTGGCAGAAACTGTTCGTATAATGATCACCACTGCTCTTACTGTCTTTGATGATATACTTTTCAGGGATCGGGGAAAACGCTTGCGTACGGGCTTCCCATTCTCCACCATATCCTATCACATCCTCGGCCACCAAGGACGAAGCGCAAACTCCAGGCACTCATATTAGCTCCTACCCGTGAACTCGCTTTGCAGGTCTCCGATCACCTCAGTATCTTCGCTCGAATCATTGATGTCAGCAAAGAAGCACAAGACATTGATCTTAGAACCAACAAGGGTAAGGAAAAACAGCAGGAAATCAAGACACATAATGCTCCGCCGCTCGTCAGTATCGCAGCCGTAGTCGGCGGAATGTCGGCGCAGAAGCAGCGGCGTATACTAGACCGGGGTGTTGACGTGTTGGTTGCGACCCCAGGTCGACTTTGGGACATTCTCGAAGAGGTTTGTGACCCCCGTTTCAAATACCTTATCGTGCTTAACACAGTCTCTCTAGGATGAGGAACTCGCAAAACAAATCAGCCAGCTGAAATTCTTAGTGCTGGACGAAGCCGATCGTATGGTCGAGGCAGGACATTTTGCTGAAATGGACAACATCCTGCGACTCACGATTCGAAAATCACAGTATGTATTGTCACATCCATTCTGATAATCACTGGGAACGTTGTCATGTTGCCCCAGAGAAGATGAAATAGAACCTGAAACTCAGGGTGACTTATTCGATGCTCATCAAGATGCAGAGAAGTTTGCAGTTGCCTCTGTGGATGCATTGCAAACCTTTGTGTTCTCTGCCACCCTCAGCAAGGATCTCCAAAAGAACCTGAAACGTCTCCAGAAGAGCTATAGGAAGAAGCATTCCAAACCGGCCAGCACGCTTGGTATGTTCTCTTCCAGATCGGCCGCCACATGATCGTTGCTCACCAAGACAACATGAAGATGACCTTCTTCTGCGCCTTGACTTTCGTGACCCGGATCCGGCTGTAATCGATATTAGCCCTGAGGGAGGTGTCGTCTCCACACTCAAGCAGAGCAGAATCGAGTGCCTCTCCACAGATAAGGTGCGTACGTTAAACACCTGCCTGTATGATAACTTATACCCCACAGGACGCATACCTGTACTACTTCCTCTTACGTTATCCTGGCCGTTCCCTCGTGTTCTTATCGTCGATTGATGGCATCAGGCGACTGGCGCCACTGATGGAACTCCTGAACCTTAAGGCCTTTCCCCTCCATTCGCAGATGGAGCAACGCCAGCGCCTCAAAAACCTTGATAGGTATTTTCATCTCCCACCGTACGCCTCATGCTTTTATCTAACTCAAAGATTGCAGGTTCAAGGCCACCACAAATGCCGTTCTCCTGGCGACAGACATTGCTGCAAGAGGGCTTGACATACCTGCCGTTGACCATGTCGTTCATTACCAGATACCACGTTCCGCTGATGTGTTCGTTCACCGCAATGGAAGAACTGCGCGTGCCATGCGAAAAGGTTTTAGCTTGTTGATGTGTGCCCCAGACGAACGCCGAGTGGTGAGGGCACTGTTAGCAAGCCTCGGACGTAGTAAGTGATGAAATCTTTTTTCTCTGATGTATGTTTGATTCTTTGATCCAAACATTTTCAGAGGAGACGGAGATCCCTGAGATATCTGTGGAGCTCACCCTTCTTGATAAGCTCAAAGATCGTGTCCTGCTCGCTCGACAAATCGATTCTCAGCAACACAAAATCAGGAAGCAGCATCACGAAAAGAATTGGTTGAAAGAAACAGCCGAAGCGATGGAGATAGAGCTTGATTCTGATATCTTGAGGTGATTATTCTACCTTTCAGAAATGCAAATTACGGTGCTGACAGGTCGGATCAGTGAATCTGAAGACGAAAGCCACCCATCGAAGCAACGACAGAAAAAAAATGACGCAAAGACTGCGGTCCTGAAAGCTCAATTAAAAGAACTCATGTCACAGCCACTTCTCAGCCGAGGTGTCTCGACTCGCTACATCACCTCTGGAAGTCGACCCATAGCCGACGCTATCATCTCAGGAGAGGGTGGGTTCTCTGGCATGGAAGTCTTTTTCCTGGTTCTAACTGCGTCATTTAACGTGCAGTTCATGAAACTATGTTGGGCCTCAAGAAATCGGAAGCCGGAGACGACTTAGTTGCCGGTGCAAAGCCGAAGCCGGCGAGTAAAAAAGTACATGAAGAACCAGAGGAATGGCACGGCTTCGATTCATGAAGCATGTTTAGGTGCACGCGGATCTATAATAGTGCGTATGGGAGTTGCTTGGCACCACCAACAATATTTGATTTGGTGTTGTACAGTTACTGATGATTCTGCGGCGGAAACTGGTACCTGGGACTCGTCCAGCATTACGGTGGTAACCAGGTATGAGTCTATGTACAGAAGGATGTGTTGGATTTTATTTGGATACACACCTGTCATTATTATTGCTGTCGGGTCAGCTCGATGCGGCGCTACTTTAGTACCGTCATTGTCAGGGGCGGGTGGAGCACTACTCTTTGATACACGAGGATTTGATATCAATATGCCACGTCTTCGACTATCAAGGCCTTTTGTCCGCGCTTGTCGTAAGTACTAGCCAAACACGAGTTGATTGCCGCCGGAGGGAGATACTTACCGAAACACGCCGTCGGATGCTCGTTGACGGTGTGCAGCTGCTGCAAGGTCTTGTGTCGCGTCTCGCTCAATAATTTCATAGTTATTTTATAACTTCATGTTCGATGTTTGTTTTTAGGTTGAAACAAAGGCAGTGAATCATAATGCATAATGGTTATTTCAATCTGTCTCATATAGATCATTTTTTGGGGCTGGTGCTGGGAATCAAATGTAAATGTAAACTCCGCCCGTCGGGTCCGGAGTCACAACTTACTTATAGCACATTCATCTTTACATACGTTTTATACAATAATACCTCCAGATGTTATCATCTCCTCCGTCTCCCATCAGAGTGCCATTAACGCTCGCAACCGTGACAAATGCACTTGTAAAACTAAGGCGCAGCACATCAAGAGCTGAAACCATCGACTCCACTTCGGGCCAGCCCAAAACTCACCCCTCACTACAAGGAGAGGGTGCGACGTGCGTGCGCAAAGTCCCCCTCGCGCAGACCGACCTGTTCTCTTGTAGAGATGCAGTAGATGTTCCAAAGCTGCTGAGGGGATCAAGAGCAAGCTTGCTCGAGAGAGCAGAGTATATGGGTGCAAATGTTTTGGTAGACGAGAGGTGCGCGGACTTTGTGGAGTACTTCTATGTTTCTGTTGCTGATACCTTGCGATTAGCTGGGAGTGTTCAATACGTGTTCCTAGAGATAGACGACATGGATCTTTTAAAGTCCTGGTTCGTTACGCGTTATCATCTGTCCGCTTAACGTCCTAATTATGCCCCTATAGATCCACTACTATGCCTCCGCCTCCCGATCTTCCCTTCGAGATCCCCAAAAACCAGTTGCCTTGGACCAGGTCCAGAATGTGCCTGGGCTTATGACTATTGTGGATCGCGAAGAATTGTCCCCATAGCCTCCTGGACTCCTATTATAAGCGCTCCTTTATTCTGCTACCATAGCCGTACACCATAATATTCATTGTACGCTACTACTGCAACTCTGACACTGTATTCTTCGTATTCTTTCAATGATTTCAATTATCATTATTACCGTCGATATGCGGGGGACTAATCAAACGCACTGCGACTTTTTACATAGTTTTTTCGATTTACATCTACAACATTCATAGTATATATTATACAATTCACTACGATCTCCAGGCCAGACGTGATACAATAAGGCGCAAAAAATACGTGATTCGCATGCAGTCGCTTCTTTCAAACATTTCATGATCTCCGACCATACGGTTCACCTTGCGGGGGGTAACCTCCTCGCCCCGATGGGAAAGACTGTCGTTGATCACCAAACCCGTGTTCGTATGGGAACGGAGGTGGTCCAGGACGCCCCCCAAATGCCGGCTCTTCAGGGAACCCACGTCCACGGCCATGACCAGGCCCATGCCCGTGCCCGTGCAAGGCATGACGCTCGTCAGGAAACCCAAAGTCACCCGGAGGTGCACCGCTTTGTGGCGAATAACTACTTGCATTTGAACTGTGCACCGACGAGTATCCGCCTGCTGATGGATAACCACCTGCATATGGAATGCTCGGTGATGGAACGCTCGGTGGATATCCACTTGGCGCACCCTGCACGTAAGGGCTGCTCGTACCGGGGAATGACGCTGTGGAAGGGGGCTGCGCATAGGACGGTGTGTACTGACTGTGTGCAGGATGCGAATGATACGGTGGGTTGCTCTGCGGGGGCTGCTCGTACGGTGAAGTAGGGGTGTACGCACTCGCTAGCGGCGGACCAGAGGGCGGCGCGTAGCTGGGGCTGGCGGAGTGCATACTCCCATACGAGGTGTTTGTCTCTGGCCTCGAGTAATAGGAACTACTCTGCTCGCTGGATGTCTCTCGCCCAGTCCCCGCCCCACCCGCCATGTTCAGCAAGCCATGCATCTGCGGGACACCAGGAATCCCTTGCACGAAACCCTGAATGCTCTGCTGTACCTGCCCAGGGTGCGCGTGAGAAGCAGAGGCACCCCCTTGGCCCCGAGTGTTTTCTTGCGCGCGTACTGATCCCTTTGACAGACGTGCGAGTGTGGCACGCTGATTATTCCCGAGACCCTGCACCCAGGATCCCATGTATTCCAGCATCTGGCGCTGAATTACGGAGGAACGATGGTGGAAGTCGGGATGGAAGCTGTAGAAAAAAAAGGACATTAGTCTTGGTGCAGAGGAAAGAACGAGGTCGTACAGGCATTGCAAGACCTCCTCTGTGACCTCATTCACATTCACTGAACTCTCAGCCCAGGCTTTTGTTACCAAATTGACTGTATGTGTCTATTCGTGGGAATAAGTACTAAACATCGCTGTTTCCAAGTATTGAACCCAGGCAACTTACTAGAACAATTTTTGCGAGATTGCCAGCGGGTTCATTGAGGATCAGGTTCTAGAAGTATTACATGTGTAGTTCAGTAATGGTTGGAGCTCCACAAGATGCGGAAGAATACGGTTTACGTACGAAGTGGTCTTTGCTAAGGAAAGAATGTGTGGGGTCGCTCTGTGTGGGGTAAATGGGGGATCAGAGATTATCTCCGATCATGTGTTCCCACTCACAGCGTACGGGTCGTTGAACACCTGCCGGAAAAAAGGACATCAGTTGATGTTCGCGAAAAGTCGGGAAGTGGCGTGAAAAAGATAGCGAAAAAATGAAACGAAGTTTTAGTGAGGATGCCATGTGGGAATTCACCTCATATTGATCATGCCCATTGATTACCTCTGATGAGGCCATTTGAAGTGAGGACGTCGCGGTCGCCAGGAGTGGTTTCAAAAATGGCTGTTTTCCGTAGGAATCAGTGATCGCTTTTCGACAGCGACGACCATATTTTCTGCAAATCCCTTACCTCCAAAGTAGTAAACACGAACACTGAGTTGCGAAAGACATCAGTATAACCAAGCCACCCACAAATCAATGTTGAACTGACCAGTAATCGAATCCTGAATTTTCTCGACTAGGGGGCCGAGTCCCGGTATCTTCTCTGTAGTATCCATCAGTACCAGCTTGTAGTTCAGAGCAGTGGAATTTACCTATGGTCCCGGAAATACTTTTCATAACTTTGGCAGAAAATTAGACAAGACACGAGCAGCATCAAAGCGAATGTGTACCTGAGTCTCTGAAGCTTAAGACCTGCCATAACACGGCATGCATCTCTTGCGGGCTCATGTCCTGGGGTTGCTTTCCACCTTGTCCTATCCCGGCGCGCATGCGTTCAATGCCTTCCATATCACGTTCCATTTTGTCGCCACTTCCACCTGGTAGTTTGACGAAAGCATCCCGGAGCATGTCACTTGATGAGGTAGACCGGGAGCGCGCACGATCGAATTCTTTATTGAGATCATTGACAGAAGCCTCACTCTATGGTATGAAAACAAGAACCATTCAATTTATTGAATGTACAAAAGCCATGAATCTTACGATATGATCTGTAGCCTCTGAATGAATGGACGTGGGTTCAGTAATTGCTCTGGAACAAACATCATCCACACGTACCTCCAAGCAAGCTAAACATAAAGTCACTTGCTCCGAACGTCCCTATACAGCGTGTTGAGCGTAATCATTTATCTACGCTACTCTAAGAAACTCACCGGTAATAAGCGGGGCGACCATTTTGCCGTTTTGTGCACGTACACGTACAGCATCGCCAACATGCACGAATACATCATTATACCCTAGGGAGACAAGGGCAAGCTCGCAGAAGTTAGAGTGCGCGGAGAAGTCTTCCAGGGTGTGGAGCTGTTCGATATGATCAATTAGCATCAGTCAACCAATGCGAGGAACGGTGGGAGAAGACAAAATCAAGTAGAAGACTGCGGAATAGATAGAGATGTTCAACTCACAGCTTGTCCAAGCAGCCGGAATGCCTCATATTGGTCCGCTTTGTTGCCAGATTGCTTGTATTTCCTGCCGAAGGAAATGCATTGCTGCAGTACTCGACGCACGAGGGCCTTGGAAGTATCCCAATGTCCATTTTCTATCGCATCCGTGAGCCACACCGTCACACGAGTCGGAAGAGTCACATAGAAGAGCCGCTTAGACGCACCATTTGCTATATAGTTCTTCATTCCGGTCTGCGGATCAATGGCAAGTTCATCAGGCTAAATGAGAATGGTGCAGGTAAGTAGGGGATGAGACAGGTATCCGAAAATGATATGTACGTGGACAGGCCCGCGTAATCTGGAATCGTACTGTCGTGCATCTTCTCCCTCTCCATAACCTTTAGGATTATCGATATGTTCTGTCTATAGTTACGGCTTTGAATAGGTCTGGGATCGATATACGAGTGAATGCTTACTGGCAAATAGGCACCAAGTCTCTCTGGTGTGACCTCGAATTCACCGGTAGCATATCCGTTGGCCTAAGATAGTGTCAACGCAATCTTTAGGCACGAAGGTGTGCACATACCATGAACCCGAGCATCATAACTAAATTGATGATGGTCTGTAAATTCGCACGGTAAGATCAGGGTTTAGGGGCAACTATCCCAACTTACTTGCAGATTAACTTTCTTCAGTGTACCAATATCTACAGCCTGTCAAAAGTCATGAACCATCACCACTTCAAAACGGTAGAGGGTTTGGATTACCTGGCTGTAATCTCTCAACCAATTGCTATACAACGATGAATCAGAATAGATGTATTTTGGTAATAGTATAATACGCACCCAAAGTATATGCGCTTGATGTCGAGCCCGCCAAACTTTGGCCCCTTCCCGATGAGACTTGAGAGTGCGAATCCACCAGCCCCCTTCATCACGAGGTCGGCAAGCGTATCCTCCTGAATAGTCATTCCATAAGCACGCCAGAACTCGATCAGATTGAAAATCACGCACGATATCTCCATGCCTAAAAGCCTTGCCTTCCACAAATGCATAACTGAAAAAGTGTCAATGGATGAAGAATGGATATAGACTGCTGCTTTACGAAGGAATGTTGCCTGCCCCGAAGGCGTGCACACCATTGTTTGATAAACAAAATGCAAAGACAAAGAAGAGTAAAAGGGGAAGCGTTGGGGAGATGTTAGTTGACATGTTATCTTGTTGATGGATGAACGAGATCGTCGACCAACTAGAATGGCTTGGCTGTGGTTTTTGACTGCGACTTATATCATCCTTGGGAGAGGACCCCGGCCCCTATAGAGCATTAGCCCGCCAGAGTCCAGACCCCATGGCATACTAGTAATACGACGTCATGTCACCTAACCTCTCCACTATTGATTCACATTCATACAAGACATGTTCCATTCGAACGTTCCTTCTTCTGCGAATACACCATCAGCTCATACTCTATGTCAGGTACACGGTTGGCGGGGTCAAGACTCTCTGCGCTGCGCATGGTCACGTTGCACCGGTCACACCCCCTTTACAAGGGTATCTGCGCAGCATACAACTCATCCATCAGACGTGAATACAAGAACTGCACTGGCAAGCGGCGTCTGCATCAGTCCAAGGCAATGGCACCCATCCGCCATCCCGAGTGGGAGCCCAACGTCACCACGCATGTAGCGCGATCTACCGAGGAAGCGATAATAGAAGACACGATAGCGCAAGAAGACCTACGCGTGTACTCGGACGGCTCGGCAGTAGACGGTGGGGTAGGAGCAGCAGCAGTATTGATGAGAGGGGATGTAGCGGTGAGGCGGAAGAGATTTTACTTGGGCAGTGACAAGGAGCACACGGTATATGAGGCAGAGCTTATTGGAATGATCTTAGCAGTGCAATTACTGAGGGAGGAAGGAGGGAAAGGAACACTGGTCCTGGGAGTAGACAATCAGGCAGCAATCACGGCGACGGTAGCCTTGAGCTCGAAACCTGGGCACCACCGTGACCTCATGGAAATCTTCCACAAGATCGCAGCCCGTAATGATCACACACTGGTAGTGCGTTGGACGCCGGGTCACCACGGCATCCCAGGAAACAAAGCAGCTGACAAGGAGGCGAAACTTGCAGCGAAAGGGGACAGCTCAGAGCCTCAATTCCTTCCGAAATTGCTGAAGAGGATGAAGGGCACGCCAACGGACAATAAACAAAGACTCCCTCCTTGGCAAAAATCCACTGTGCCGCCGATCGCACTCGGAGAATAATCTTCGCGTTTCCGTATATGTGTTAGATGAAAGAACAATTTAGAAGATACTGTACTCTCAACTTGAATCCCATAGACGCGTCGCATTTTGATTAGCTCAAGGCTTAGCCTATTCGGCGGGCGCGCCACTTTATGCTGAGTCAGCGACCGGAAAATTCCGGTGTAAAATTGGCAGATGGGCAAGGATTTTTCGTTTGACGCTGTCTCTCGCATCCTCGGAATCGTTGACTCTGTTCGCTGTAATCTTTAGACTCCATCACGCACTTTGATTCCCTTCTGGTGAGCCCTGCAGACCATTAAATGTTTTCAAAAACTTCAGAAACTGACATTGGCGACGGCATGCAGCATCATTCCCTCGTAATGACTAGCACTTCCGCAACTTCTTCCCCTTCTCAAATTCATCAGAACGTCGTTCCTTCCGAAGTTGGATGGGAGTTTGTTCCTCAGTATTACACTTTTGTCAACCAACAGCCCAATCGTTTGCATTGTTTTTACACCAAAGCTTCCACCTTCGTTCATGGTACAGAGGGGGAGAACGTCACACCATGCTATGGCCAGCAGGTATGCTCTAATTTTTTTATTTTCTATTTTACCAATGTCTCATCCCTCTTAGGAAATCCATAACAAGATCACTTCCCTTGGCTTCAATGATTGCAAGGTTTATATCCACTCCGTCGACGCCCAGTCTAGTGCCAATGGCGGTATCATCATTCAAGTCATTGGCGAGATGGCAAATAAAGGTGCTCCCTGGCGCAAATTCGTACAGACCTTCTTCCTTGCCCAGCAGCCTAACGGCTACTTTGTCCTTAACGACATCTTCCGCTTCCTGAAGGAAGAGACTGTTCAAGATGACGCAAGTGAACCTGAGGCTTCTTCCACTGCTTCCTCGGAACCTGCCCCTGAATCCGTTCGGGAGCCAACTCCTCCGCCCCCTGCTCCTGAACCCGTATTTGAAGAACCCACTACCAAAGCTCCAGAACCTATCACTGAGGTTCAAGAGCCTATCTCCCCACCCCCCGAACCGGAACCTGCCCCAGTTGAAGTCAACGGCATCCATCATGAGCCTGAGCCCCTTCCAGATACCTCCATTCCCGAAGCTGCCCCTGAACCTGCACCTCCCGCCCCGACTGCACCCCCACCAGCGCAAGCACCTCCCGCAGTCGCTGCACCCGTTCCAGAAGCTGAGCCTGAGCCTGCACCTCCTGCACCTGTTGTGACTCCGCCAGTCACTGCTCCTAAAATTGTCCCACCTAAACCTTCCGCGCCAAAAACTTGGGCCAGCCTTGCTGCGACAGACTCTAAGCGCTGGGGTGCACAGGTGGCCACCGAATCAAAAGGGATGTCTGAGGTTCCCGCTTCTGCAGCATCTGCATCCCCAGCACCGCCTAGCGGCACGTCTTCTCCTACTCCACGGAGAGAACATCCGCTCATCGCTGCTGCGCATGCACTCACGACGCCGCAGTGTTTCGTCAAGGTATGTCTTCTTCTACTAATCGTTCACTGCCATTTATTCATGACGTGTCCACATAGGGTGTCACTGAGGGCGTGTCCCCACAACAGTTAACGACTCTTCTTTCCCGCTTTGGCCCCGTCAAGGATGTTGAGATCGTGCGCAGTAAAGCTTGTGCCTTCCTCGAGTTTCTCAGCCTTGACGCTGCCAAGAAAGCCATCATCACCTCCCTTCCTGTAAACGCTGGTGGTGAGGGTGGACTGCGTGTCGATGGCCCTGAGGGAAGCATCCGGATCAGTGTTGAGACCAGGAAGGAACGTAGCGAGCGACCTGTTAGTCGACCTCGGGGTGGCCCGCCGAATGGCGAGGTCAGGGGTTCATTCCGGGGCCGTGGCGGACCTCGGGGTCGTGGTGGCCCTCCTCCCGCTAAGCAGTAAGAGCGCGTGTGCACGATGAATCGGAGGGATATACTTGTTGACCTAAGCTTATTCCATTTCCTTTTTGTTTCATGTAGACGTGCGTGGTGGACGTGATATAATGCGACAGTCATTCTCTTATGCGCTTGTTTTGATTTGCTGTCGTTGTTTTTGGTAGTGATTCAGTTAATGGAAGGGGTTTTCATAGTGTTTAAGGTTTCTTATGCGCCTCTTCATAGTGGAATCTGTCGTTCTGAGTCCTTCAAAGCGTTGGTAAAATCTGACTAGGAGCGCAGTTCGTTGTACTACAAGTTACCCATGTATTTGGTTCAGTTTGACAATTTCCGCCCTGTCTTGAGCAGCACATAGTCAATGGCAACGGCAGAGCCAACGCACGAACAAGATATCGATGCTGAGCCAGTCGTTGAGGAGCCTCAGAATGACCAGGATACTTCAGACGCCCAAGCTCAGATCATCGCATCCCTCCGTTCCCAAGTAACCGATCTTTTCTCGCAAGTCACCCAGCTCAACGGCAAGCTCGTCAAGTCCTACGAGCGTGTCTCCGATTTAGAAGACCAACTCCACGTCTCCGAGAGTTCTCTGCGTAATGCGAGCGTCTCCATCTCATCACTCGAGCTCGAGCGCACCCACCATCTTGCCGCACTCAATACGGGGCTCCTCGTCGAGAAGGAGCATGTCACTACAGAGCTGAACAGGCTCATGGAACGTGCGACGGAAGAGGCTGCGCAGCGCGGACAGGCAGAGACAGCCAGGCATGACATTGAGAAGGAACTCGATGATCTCAGCGCATCTTTGTTTCAACAGGCGAACACGATGGTCGCAGAAGCGAGGTTCGGGCAGGCCAAGAGCGAACGCAAGGTCTGCGAGGCGGAGGAGGCGCTAAAGGGAGCTGAGGAAGCGGTCAAAATCATGCAGACGCAAATGCAGGGCTTGCAGGCTGAGAAAGAGGATGCTGAGCGTCGGGCGGAGGAGGCCCGAATCAGCATGGGCAAGGGCAAGTGGTCTGACCGGGATGCGCAGCTGGTTCTACAGCCAGCACATACCCGGAAAATGCGCTTGGTGACTTTGCATGTCCCCTATGCCGAGTTCATCGCGTTCGTTACGCACCTTCGAGGGCTGCGAATCTTAAACGCTGCTGCACCCGCTATCTCCTCACTTCTGGGACAACCATTTCTTGCACGGTTGCTCACCGAGGATTCGTAAGTAACGCATTTGTCTTGCTTTTCAATGCATCTACTTACCGTGCGCCACATCCCGCCGTTCAGAGAACCGACCGTTCGGTTAGACCTAGCCCCCTCATTAAACTGGCTCTCCCGGCGGTCTGTCCTAGCAGCGATCCACACAGGGATGCTCATTGTTGAGCCGGTGCCGTTCTCGTCGCTTTTACAGGAGCTACACCCTCACTCACCGACGAACGCGCCCGTCTCCATTTCATGTGCGCTTTGCGGGATGGCAATCGTGCGTGCACAGTCTCACGACAAACCCCCAAGTCATCCCCTCGCGTCCCTCGCGCGCAGCCGCACCACCGGCGCCCTCACGAACGGCAACTCTTGGTTCAAGAATCCACTCGCCAATTCCCCAACAAATCATGCTGGACATGATGCTGATCGCGAGTACCCCGAGCAAGTGTATGTATTCCGTCTTGCACCTGCCACCCTTACTTCAGCTGTCGCGCCTGCCTCTTTACCGCTGCATTCCTCTGCGCCATCCACTTCTACGCTTCCCTTCTCTCGGCCGCCAATACATCCCACGGTGACAGCCCGCACGGTTTCCACTCAGACACAGCAGCCCTATCCATTATGTACATCCAATTACTGCTTGCTACGCCTCCGGAATACTTGTTCGCTCTGGGCGTTTGTTCGCGCGGGTGTCGTTGAACGTATATGGGAGGAGGAACATGTTGTGCCCCATAAGCAGCCCGCGAGTGCAAATCCAAATCTCACAGAGAACGCTCAGGAATCGAATGCGAAGACCCCTTCTCCCGCTTTGAGTCCATCTGAAACTTCCGTGGGCGAGAAGCCGCCTGTGCTGCCTCGTCGCCGACGACTTTGGGAGATGGCGAGCGCGTTTGGGGAGAGGGCTGTCAACTGGACAGAGACTTCGGGCGGGAAGAGCAAAGACGGGGAAGCTGCAGGGAAACTTCCACCGCCACCTCCAGCTCACCCTTCTGTTCCCCATCCACATGCCCAAGCACCCCCTCCGCTGCCCAAACGGAACGAAGTGCGCGGCCATTCAATAGACACTCATGCTGCCAGCTCAGACGATGCTGACAAACACGCTGGTTCTGAAGCTGAAAAATCCAATTCTCAAGAATCTTTCACCACCCCCGTTGATTCAATGACCTTTGCTCTTCCAAGCCCGATCAAAGATTCAGTTTTGGTGGATCTGCCGTCCCCACAAATGCAACCCCAGCCATCAGTGTTGCAATCAGAGCGCTCGGTTTCTCCCCACACCGTTCCCCTACCGGAGACGCCCTCATCACCTGCGTTCCCTCCTGCATCGTCCCCTCCACGCACACGAGAGCGTGTGGCCTCTCCAGCTCCCTTACCTTCACGCGTCTCTTCGCAGATATTACAGCGCCCTGGCTCACCTCTTGCCCAGAGCCGCTCGAGAGCCGGCTCCCCAGCACCACGCACACCCTCCAGGACCGCTTCGCCCGCGCCACATGGTGCTCCACCCGTTCCTAGGCGAGCTCCTGCACGAAGGGCAGTTCCTGCACCTCCTGCTGCCGCGCAAGCTGATGTAAAGGAACGAATTACAATGCCTTCACCCGCCGTTAGCAGCAAAGAGGAGAGCGTGTCGAAAGCTGAAGCGACTGATTCCGCAAAGGATGATAAAAGGTTGTCCTCTGCTCTTGAACAGAAAGGCGTAGCTGGTGAAGAGGGCGCTGTAGAGCCCTTCGAAACCTCCAAACCATTCCCTGACGCAGGCTTGAATAGAGATTCGAAGCGAGTGTCCATGGATTCTCCTACCCATGCACCTACCGAGTCACAATCTATCACTGTCGACCCTACTCACTCAATCCCTGAGGCGGGTCGTCTGTCCGAGGATTCTAGCACACACGAGAAATCCATCGATACGAGCAGTACGAAGCACTCATCTACTACAGACGGAGAGGGATACGTCGGTGATGCGACCTGGGAGGACCGTACGTGGAAAGAGATTGTGCGTTTGAAGGAAGAGATGTTTTGGGCGCGTGTTGGAGGCGTGCGGTAGACTTGAGTCGTTTGTCGTCGTCGCTGCTGATCTATTTTGATTTTTTTTTCTTTTTCGATTTCTTATACCTGCATGCTACTTAGTGTGGATGGGACTTTTCTGTTGGATTAAGCGAATCGCACACGCTACTACATATTGCGTATAAACTCTTGAAGAGTCAAGAGAATTGATAATAAAGAAACATCACTGGCGCAACATGATCTGTTGACATTCTAACATTGATAGGCAGCCGGAGTTCACATCGAAACGGTAAGAAGGCCGTGCCCCAGTAATGCATCGCAGCTGAGCAGACACACAGTTATTTGAC
>KV448174.1:53451-98302 GCA_001658105.1 Rhizopogon vinicolor AM-OR11-026 | reverse complement strand
AATACGAGATCATCGGCCTTCAAGGATCCTATTTGACTTTCTCTGGTGCGGGCGTTTTCCGTCGTCTCGGTACGGATATTTTTACCATGTAGATTGAAGTCGGGATACAATATTGCAACCCCTCCTCCCATCATGAAGGTCATTTCAGCAGAAGTATTTCCACAGACAATGGTCCTCGATGGGTCGGTCACGCTGGCTTGAGATAAAGTAACCGCCATGTATTGCTTATGATACCATCTGAAACGAGGACAGCACGAGGCCATGGACGAATGGAGACCATCTTCTTTCTCCGCGTTGATGTACTAGCCCTCTTCTTCTTTCAAATGTGTTGCCATTTCCAAGAAATTTTCGCGTGGTACGATGAGATTCAAGTCGCTCGAGGACGAATCATAAGAATCCCCCAGAAGCATGTTTAAAGCGCAACTACCGGTGATAACTGACCCCGTGTCGTTCATTATCGTCACAAAACATTTTAGAGAACCATCAAAAGACCGCTGTAAAAACCGCTCGAAACGACATTGAGGAACAGATCGGGTGCACAAGTGAACTCCGCGCGAGAGTTGCTAGACTGTGAAAACGTCGGGCAAAAGCGGGAGATGTGTGATCAGCATTCCTATCATGTCTTATATCGTGAAGACTTGCCGAATATTAGAAATGTTCGCCCTGGAAGACGGAAACCTACAGGTAGTCACGGAGATACTGGAATGGCACACATGGTGTTGGACTAGACTTTAGGAATATAGCGTAGTGGCTGCATCACAAAGATTACGGCTGCTCCAGAGGACAGAAGATATGTAAACACAAGGTCCTTGCACTTCGGATGTTAGACTCACTGAAATCCAGTGTCGTGCTGCTTGTAATTAAGCCTCTATGCGGTAAAACGAACAATCGAAATGGCAGAACGAGTTTGGTTCTTAGTCGATATAAATGGCGAGCTCAAACCCGTCGGACAACTGCTATCTACATCAATTCTGAGGGTGAGCCTTGATTACAGTCAGAAATCAAACGGGAAATCATCTGGAACGGCGTATACGATAGGAGGATTGCATGATCGACCTGCGATCACAGCAGCGGAGCTATGAACAGACAAAAGGAAACGAGGGGGTAGACATTTATTCCTGCTGTCAAGAACACGGCCTCAAGCGAGAACGCTACTAGTAGTACACGGCGGTGCCGGTGAACATCGACCAAGGTTTAGCTGAAACGCTTTACTTTGCAAACAAAGTTTTTTGTTTTTACCCGAAAGAAGGACTTGAGGCAATTGTTCGTCACGTGCCCAAGAAAGAACCAGGGAAGGTGGGAAAAAGAATTCCGAGTTGCAAGAATACCTTGCTTGCAAGGTAATTTGAAATGCTGAGATAATTGACGTAGTCACCGTGAGGCCTGACATCCATGCATCCATCATGATGCCCCTAACGTCGAGTACATCTTATCATGCTTAAACTGAAAATAGCGTCACAAATACATATACCATGCGTATTTAAATCATATCATATTGAACGTCTGTGCCCCCTTCCAACGGTCTCAGCAGTGAATGAGTGAGATCCTTTTTGATTAAGCAACGAACTACGTACAACTTTGCATCAACCACGGTACTAATGCGAAAGCAGGAACAACGACTTACTGTCGCGACGTATGAATCAGTGCGAATCAGGCTGCTAGGTGGGTCAGTCTGTCAGGTGGGTCAGTCGCATAAATGCAGACGGTCCCCTACGCGCAAAGGTCAGTCATAGAGTTAAATCCTGAAGACAGAGTACTCGCAGTAGGGCAATAAAGACCGGAAATCGGATAATCGCAGCAATCGACATTGGCGGAGCAAGGGTCGCCGAGCTCACTACATGCGCTGACAGACATAGATGCTGTTAAAGCAGTAATAGTGACAAGGAAGGAGAAACGCATAGTTCGCACGAGGTGATATGAGATTAGCTAGTTGAATAACTCTGGGTGCACTGTAAAAAATGACAGGTTGCTTATAAGTGATTTTCTGTAGCAGATCTCGGACGTTCTGCCAGCTGGATGGTGAGAGCGTAGGCAGAGTGTGACTCCTAGTGGCGGATAAATAATTAAAGTAACATATGAACTTGCGTGTCAGGCGAAGCGAGAAGTTTTAGCAGGTGCCGCTTGAGTGCCGCTTGTGCCGGTGGTATTTATAGTAGGCTCGAATTAGGGTGGCCGGTCGAACTTTATCAAAGAAGGAAGCTGGAACCACTGTCTCCTTCGTCGAAGGTCCACCTTCGGGGGACTAGGCTCGAGCTCCGAAGAGATCTAAAGCTTTGACTCGGAACTTGAAGTACTTACTAGTACTACTACTACGCGGTATGCTCATTCGGAGCCCCGCCTGCGATCGCATGTGTTGCTCTGTTTTGGATAATATCGAAAGCCTTCCAATTTGCATGTTCCAACCGCTTTTCGGCCTGACATATTGAGAATCTGCAAGTGTGCTTCGACTAAAACCTTCGCAAGGTGCCATCTATTCCTAGATAGATCTAGAGCGATATGAAGGTCCACGACTATTATCGCGAAGTACTTGTAGAAAGCATTCTGAGGACGACAGGGGGATTTTGCCCCTCGTTGATGCTGCTCGCATTAGCCACTTGTCCGTGGCAGTAAGTATAAGCCAAGATGGTGGAGCTTACGGGTGAGAATTTATCCGACAAGATCCTTGCGAAGTCCCGGAAGTGCGAGGAGTATTTTGACGAGAACTGATTGGTGCACTTTTCATCAGCATGTTTTTCTATTTGATTCGACACTGTTTTCCCGCTGCAGGGAAGTTATTGCGTGTCGACCAACTATTCTCGACGAGTCTCGAGCGAGTAATGATCAATTACGGTCTGCAAAAAAGTGGAAGCGGCTTCTGCTACTGTGTTCATCCTTGAGCATTTGCACTTGGATTCGGAGGAGCGTTCTTCCACTAGTGTCGGACTTTCCCTTCCATCCATGGCTGGAGATGGCCTACATGTACTGTTAGTCCAATTCCCAAAATATTTTCTGCGGCTTCAGCACAATGGGCCCTAGGTGTTACAATGAAAATGCATTTTCACAAGTTGACATGGACTCCAGCAGTTTGACGATGGCCTTACTGCCACCCTTGAGAACCTCTTGTTCTACCAGTGTTTGTGCAGTTTCTTCGCCGGCGACATGATCAACATCAGGAGAAATTTTTCCAGCGTCGTCAACGTGAAAAACTATCTCCATGGAGCCTTGCAGAAGACCAAGCGCTCGGAATGCCAGGTAATCTTCTGCTCCATGTGCAGGGGCACATTGCACCAGGCCAGAACCAGACTCCGATGTGACATGAGATGCCGTGATAATTTCCGCGCGCGTCGTTTTTGAACCATTGATCGGGGAGAAGACAGAGTCCGACCAGATCTGCATCTTCGATTTCAGTAATGGATCCATATGGTCCAATGACTTGCTCCAGCGCAATGAGACGGTCTCTCGCGACAATCAGGACGCCCTCTTTGACAGATGCGCGTACGACACTGTAAGTCAATTCGGGATGAACAGCAATGCTCTATAGAAGGATATCTATGAGGGTGCTGTGAGAAGAAATTACCAATACCATGTTTGCTGTTAGAGTCCAAGGCGTAGTGGTCCGCACTAACAGGGCTCCCCGGTCAAGATTTCCCGGAGAGCGGTACCCGCCACTTGCATCTGCAAATCCAACTGAAAGGTCACGAAGACTGAATGCGAGACACGATCATCGTTGTAGACGAGCCCTGTCCCTGTAAGTGCAGAATGCGACGAGGGAGAGTAATGCACTGGTCGGTAGTGCCGGTAAATAAGACCTACGTGGTATGCAGAATAAGCTTGCGAGCTAGGCAAGAGACATGATATAGCATACCTTGCTCGACCATTCGTTGGAATACCAGAAGCTGACGAATTTCATAGTCATGGTCTGGAGGAACAGGCCGTCAGCCCTAAATGTAGCCATGGATCTCCTTGAAGGAGGGCCATCAAGCAGAACAAAGAGTGATCCGTCCACATTCTGAGCCTACAAATCAGGTTGTCTCAGTGGATAGTATCACAATCATAAGCAACGCACCTGCCACTGATACAGTTCTTCGCAAGTCTTCGTTTCGAATAACGACTCGGACTTTGCTGAGTCTACCCAGAGCAGAGATGAAGTTTTGGGCAAGAGTAGTGTCTTCGAATAAGCTTTGGAGTCTGTGCTGGCATTCTTCGAATATTACAAGTAGAGAAACAATGATTTCTTGATAACCTGGAGAGATGCGGGCGAATTGGCCTAGCGGTTGGCAACTTGGTCCAACCACCAGACACATCAAGCAAGAAATGAGTTGCCTTCTCATCATGCAGAATTAATTTAAAATTTAATGAATTTATGTAATTGGCGATTGGACTTGAGCAGACTCGGTTACACTGTCCGCGAAAAATTCGCGAGGTTCTTTACAGTTCGCTCGTTAGTGGGTGCAGTATTTTTAGTCTAGATCTGCATACTGTCACTCAAATCGCTGCTTTTCACGATTGCAAGCATCTGGTGTCAGTTGATGATCATGCAGATAGTCGTTCACAGCTTTCTATCTGGCAGTTGTGTGTTTCATCGTTGTTCGTCTTCAGGGGCGTGAGCTTGTCGTACATTTGCGGTGGACTTCAGCAGTGAGACTGATATGGTCGGTTATGTTCTTGATGTGCTGTTGGACTCAGATAGCCATCTTCTTCATACTAAAAATATATGCAGGCGGGATGGCACACACAAAGCACCTTTGACATCAAAGAAAAAAAGCTTCAACTGGATGATATCATAGAACAGAGACGACGATAACCAAGCCATATGCTTACATAATAATTAAAGGTATCGGGCTTTGCCACGCATGTGGCCCTACAGGCTGGTGACATGATTCTAAAAATAGCATAGTGTTGAATTGTGCCAGATTGTCTGTCTCGTTGGGCGCAGCATGAATCAACTGTCGAAATATTCCAGACGTTTCTCTGAAGTCCTTCGCACTATACCTTACTTACAATTTTACTGATTGATTGCGATAAGACAAGGATTACATAACACATACTTATATTTCCTAGTTATGATTCGAGAACCTTTGCGCGTTTGCAAAGGGTTCCCTGCCAATACGAAATTTGCTGCAAACGACACCAGCTCACTCCAGACAATGGTTTATGTGTACACGGGCCAAGAGAAGCTTCAACTATTTCCGTCATTTACAACTTACTGCTTTTATTGCATTCGAGCCATTACTGCACCGTACTGTAGATTACTTATTGTAGCGAGACAATTACAGCAGATTTGAGACAATCTGGCGTGATTCATGTAAGCACCGCAAATGTGCGTGCCTGCGACAATACTGGACAACTGGGCACATTTGTACATGTGCTATTAGTCTCATTTTTCGTCTGGGATTGTCTCGTTCAGTCCGGACGATACCAGACAACCTCAGAAAAGGGGGTTTTCACGGTGTGACTTGAAGGGCTTGAGTGCACGTGACCCCTCACTTCATCAACTTGGATCACGATGAGCAAACCCAAAGCTAAAGCTGCCCAGACACATCAGACAGGAATATACAAGTCGGACTCAGTCAGAGTACGCTTCCAAACAGTGTCTATTTATGTGACGAGATGAAACCGCCATTTGCAGGACGTCGCCGAGTCGCTAGGCATCACCAGCCTATCCGAAGCAGTAGCCTCCTCTCTCGCCAGTGATGTTGAGTATCGCATTCATCAGGTCATAGAGGTGCGCAGTTTGTATCATATACTCCAGTCTAATGAGCTGAAGATACAATAGGAAGCCTCGCGGTTCATGCGCCATGCTCGACGAACCACGATAACAACTTCAGACATCGACCAAGCCCTTCGAGTTCTGAATATCGAGCCTCTTTATGGTCATAACCCACACAATCCCCCAGTATTCAGACGCGCTCTCCCATTCCCTAATGCAGCTAATGTAGGCGCTGTCTACTTCGTGGATGACGAAGAGATCGACTTTGACCGCGTACTTCGAGAGGAGAAAATCACGCTACCCAAAGGTGTTAGCTGGACAGCTCACTGGTTAGCGGTTGAAGGCGTCCAGCCTCTCATTCCAGAAAACCCACCCGCAATACCGAAGGACGTCGATCAAGAAATTACTAAATCACCTCCTCAAACAAACGGCACATTCCCTTTGACTCCGCCATCAGAAAGTCGCTCTACTGTCAAAAAGCAACAACAACAACAACAACAGCTCGTCAAACAAGTGCTATCGCGGGAGCTACAGCTTTATTATACGCGACTTACGTCGTCATTATTACCGCCCACTGCTGACTCCGCCAAGCGGACAGCAGCCCTTGCGAGTTTGCGCAATGATGCAGGTCTACAGGCGCTCTTGCCGTACCTCATTCGCTGGGTGGGAGAAGGAGTTGTAACTGCTTTAAAGGAAGGTGCTCAAAGTGAAGCGGATGGTCGATCATTGGAGGTGTTGTTGGACGTCGTCAGCGCCATTCTTGAAAACAACACGCTGTTCATAGAGCCTTATGTGAGTGATCCTCCAAACCCGTTACAGTCCATCAAATCAATTTCGTACAGCTCCACCAATTATTACCTGCTATCCTGTCGACTCTTCTCCATTCCACGCTTCCACCATCACATGCCACCCACTTGCGCACGTCTGCCGCTCAGACGCTCTCCCGTCTACTTACGCAACATTCTACGACATATCCATCCCTTTCACCGCGGATCATGAAAACACTCCTCGTTGCTCTAATATCATCGGACAAATCAAAGGGCACGCGGGAAGGTGCCATTCGCGGCCTCGTGGGAATTGGAAAGGAGGCAGTAAGGAAAGGACTCGTGGAAGGTGGTGGAGTGAAAGTTGTGGGAAGTGAGTGCACACCAGGAGAGACTGGCCCTCTCGTCGATTCCGTCATCGTGAGTATTCCTTTACATTTATGTGATGACGTGCGCTGAGTATTCGAAACAGACCGCTTTACATATTTTGCATCCCCCATCAGACATGCCTGAGTCTTTAGATGCAACGAACGAGGGTGATGCTAAGACTATCGAGCAGTCTCGGGAAGTTTTAGGCGATTTCTTCGCCGAGAAGCTTTATGGCGACAAGGATTGGGTATTGGGCGTTCTAAGTAGTATAAAACAGCAGAGTTGACTCTAATCATTGTATATCTATTGTCATCAATCCTGAATAACTGATCGCTGGCCTAGTCGCTCATTAAGCCATGAACCGCCCATTCATAGACACCGAGAAAGACGGCTCCTCCAGCTGATATCCACATCGTCCTTGGTATTACGCCTGCAAAAAGAGCTTTTGCACCTTCTTGCACGTAGATCTGCCGAAGTCGTGTGCTGACACTTGGTACTTGCTGCTTGGAAGGATCCTGAATACGTGTTAGATAGATCCGTCAAGATTCATAACAGAGACCTACTCTAAGATCGAGCATGACGCGTGTTTTGAGGACATCAAGCGGCGTTGTCAGTGCCGCTGCCGTTCCCCCGGCTATGCTCCCACACACAGCAGCCTCGTGTGCATATAGGGGTTTTCTGTGCAGATATATTGATAGTCGATGCTTGAGTAACTCATATAGCGGGAATTGAAGTGAGGTAAAAGGTATCTTGGAAGTACAAGTACTGGATTAGTTGGTCACCATAGAGTGTGAGGACGTATTTATATACCTCGCGCATGATAGTTGTCAAAAAACCACGGTAGAAGCCGCTCACACCATCGTGTTGCAGGACAAACTTTGCGGCCGTAAATGAGGAAGTAGAAGCACCATACATCGATGTTTGCATTCTGGTCTTGATGACTTCAGTAGGAACGCGTATTAAACAAGCAGCCTGAGGGGGAAATGGTTCATTTGTGGAAGATGAATTTTACAACTGAGGAACTTGCCACTTCTGCCACAGATGCGGACAACATATGGTTCACTGGAGCAAGCTGTCCATGAAGAGGGAGCGAGTGCTTCATAGCTTCATACGTAGAGAAGAATACAGCAGCTGTGATCTCCGCGTCAGAGCGACATCGCCCGACCACAAATAATTGGACACATACCTCCCGGAGCGCTCCCAACGACCACACTACCAACGCCTTTGTAAATCCCTCGAAAGCCGCCAGCCTTCACGAATCCCTGCGCAGACTGCAGACGCGTCTTGACCGTGTCTATTGGGAAGAATAAAAGATCGACCGCAGTTCCTGCCAGTCCGCCAGCCTATGAGAGGGTCACGTTTGCATAGAACTTATTCTCGTCTTGCAAGGAACATTGCGCACAGCAAGAGACTGGAAGAACGTTGGTTTCCGTTCTGCCGCCATATAATTGTAATGACTTCCGAAAGCTTGTAAAGTGGGAGTATTATAATAAAATCGCTAGCATCACGTGCTTAGAGACAAACGCTAGAGACAACCCATCGAGACAAAACTGGATTCTGATTGGCTCGCCACACACAAGCTCTTGACGCCGCCGACCAAATTCGTACTAGAAACTTCTACTCCCATGTCTCTAGCTCAAGGGACTTAATCATACTGGTTTTTGTTGTTGTAGTATAGTTGCATACTATTGCAGCACCCGCTTACTGTCATGAACTCTTTTTGCTTTGGTCAGGGGATACATTGTTTACGCACGCTTGTTTTCTGAGTATTTAGTCATTTTCTCGCTGTTCCCTCCTTTCTTTCTCTAACGTCGTGCTGGTCTCTTTCAGTATTGAGGTCATTGTTGCTATGTTTGAGTTGCGCCTCGATCCTGAGTCGTCTGACACTTACTTACTTGCGAGAAGAGTCACCTTATTGATGTAAAGCTGCTGAGAGTGTTTCTCATATATCTGATTTGCAACATGGGAGGATGTTTGTCTTCGAGTCGAGTCTCAAGCTCAAGTCTAACAAACTTTTAAAATAAGGATGATTCGGAGTGGCGAAGCCACGGATAGCTGCTAGTACAAATTATCGTATACGCGTGCAAGAAGGCAGATAAGGTACACTATATTCTTACATAAACCAAATAATAGGAACGAACTTCGACTCGGAGGAAGCCATCCATCCAATGCTTCGCAGCTTCGGAAGTTGTACCTGAAGAGTTTCGTTCCACAGCGGTTATTCTAGAGCTCAGAGATACCTGGCTGTATCAGATAGAGAATGAGTTCATCGTGGACGCGAGGGGATTTCAGAACTTACCTGCAGCACTCACCGGCACCGCATATCTGGGCCGCTATAATAACTCAAAATCACTACTCGGTCACCAGTGAGCAGCAAGAACGTATCACCAACCATTCACTATTAACTTAACCACTCCACTCCAGCCACTTCACGCATTTGACAACTGGTATCGGATTTTTGCGCCAAATGAGTCTGAGGCATACGGGACCGGGGACCTCGGAGAGCCTTGTGAAACATTTGACCGAATGTGATAAAACGATTTGTTCACATTTGTCCATCAAAGACTCGTCTTGCGGTTTACGACGCTGCATACTAGTGTCACATGTGCCAGACTTTGCACACTGCAAGACACGAGACGACTCTGCGCAGAGTACGGCACTCTTGAATCCGAATCCAAAAGCTCTCTACGAGATCTAGATAAACACCAACGAGAGTCAATCCGTTCCCGAGATTTGACACGCGCGTATACGAATGTATGGGACCTCTCCCTCGGGATACACGTCAGCAAGATGAGGTATAACTGCGAACGCGAGGAACGATCGTCCGCGGAAATCATTGATCTGCAGGTTGTTTAACTAGATCTTGGTACTCAGTTCCAGCCGCCTACATGTTTCTTTGCCCTCTTTGCTTATGGTCATCTTGTCATATGTACCGTGGCACGAATCATGACCCATATTCTTATCGCAGTCAACGAACCGGACACTGCTGGCGTTAATTTGTCCTCATATTTCCTGGCTGTTTATATTGACTACATAGTCATTGAACTTGCATCAAGCATTTCGCTTTCGTCACCTCCTTCTCTACTGACTATGACCACCGGTACTGAACGCGGCACTTTGACCATTGCCGGATCGGGCATAGCATGCGTCGCACACATTACTCTCGAAACGCTCTCTTATATCAAAGAGAGTGACAAACTTTTCTACCTCGTTTGTGATCCTGTCACCGAGGCGTTCATTCAAGATAACGCCACCGGGGATTGCTTCGATTTGAGCGTCTTCTATGACAAGAATAAGAGCCGCTATGATTCATATATACAGATGTGTGAGGTACGTCGGATCCTTGTTACGATATGTTTTGCTCCTTATTAATCCGCGATTAAGGTTATGTTGAAAGCTGTCAGAGCAGGTCACCATGTCCTTGGCGTCTTCTATGGGCACCCTGGAGTTCTTGTATCCCCCTCTTACAGGGCAATCGCCGTGGCCCGAGAAGAGGGCTACAAGGCCAGGATGCTCCCTGGAATTTCCGCAGAGGATTACCTGTTTGCGGATCTCGAATTTGATCCCTGTTTTCCCAGTGGCTGCAACACATACGAAGCAACCGAACTCCTTCTAAGAGACAGGTCCCTCGATCCCTCGATCCATAATATAATCTGGCAAGTAGGGAGCGTTGGTGTCACCGATATGGAATTCGAAGTGGGTACACTCTATTCTCCCATGCATCGACTCATGTGTTTGCAAGAAATCCAAGTTAAATTTACTCGTTGATCGTCTCGAGAACGACTTTGGTCCTGATCATAAAGTAGTGCACTACATCGGTGCTGTTCTTCCCCAATCGACTACGACGATGGATACATTCGCCGTGTCCGACCTCCATAAGGAGGATGTCGCAAAGCAGTTCGGCACCATCTCCACTCTTTACATTCCACCCCGTGATGAAGCCCCCGTCTCTTCCAATATGATGGAGGTCTTAAATAGACCACCCGTGCCAAACATGCCGCCGCCTTCGGTGATGTGGGTTGCACCGAAACTCAACATTTCATCTGCCTATACCCCCCATGAGCGCGACGTGATAGCTCAAATTGATACTCATGTCGCACCAGAAGGGTACAAGAAGCTCCATACCTCCGCTGCAATGAAGAAATTCATGACTGATTTGGCACTGAAGCCAAAGTTCGTCGAGGAGTACATGCTCGATCCTGTAGCAGTTATCGAATCTGCAGAAGGGCTCTCCGATGTGGAGAAGTTCGCGCTGAAGGTTGCGAAGGGTGGAGCTGCTAACATATTGATGAAGGCCACTGAGTCTGAAATTGCCAGCGGTCGACATCTGACTGAAGATGAGATCTCGAATGCAGTGGGACCACTGGGGTTGAGCGCAACCGTGGTCTTGGTAGTAGCTGAGGCTGTTGTTATTATGGCAATGGCAGTACTTGTATGAGCTTTTCCTTAAATTCTACTAGGTGATGATATTGTAGTACGATGTACCCCTTTCTATGGTTACTAGAATTCAGTTTGTGTGTTCTAGCTTCATGATTTCACTGGTCCGAAAGAAAAACCCCTTTGGGTCCCCAACATATTTGTCGCGCAAATTCATGAGGCCCAGTCAAGAGTTAAAACCTGTTGGAATTTCGCGGCTGCGCAAACAACGAACGACGAAATGTTATAGGCAGGGAACCCTTTGCAGGCGCGCAAAGGTTCTCGACTCGTATCCTTATCTTATCGTAGAATATCACATGCGAAATGCGAAGGACTTCAGCAACGCCCGAAATATTCCGATAAAACCTGCAAGTGGAATATCTACGAGAATTGTGAGACAAGATTCCCGCTACCTTTCTTTTATAATAATGATACCCAAGTAATAGTCATTTATGTAAAATGTCAAAAGCTTTGCCTAGTACTACCCTACTTATTACCAACTGCCCGAAGAGCTGTGGCCCGTGGCGGCAGTCGTCGCCACTTCGCGGGTGCGCAATGTCGTAATACTGTACTGCTACAGCTGGTCTCCTGTGATTGCGCCGTGAATCACTGATCAAATGATCCACGACGAAATCAGCGATCTCCTCAGCTGAATTATCACCAAGCGTGCTCGACACATTATTGCTGCCCCCAAACAGGATAACGAACTGAGAGTTTTGTTATATAAATTCGCAGTTGCCTAAAAAGTAATTCGGCGTTCATTTTTCCCCATTTGGCATTTGATGGTCATCTTTTATGAGAGAGCAACTAAGTGCTCAACTACTTCAAGTTCAGCCTGAGGTTACTGCAAATCACTGATACCATGGACGATGCGCTAGAAAGACCACGACCTCAGCCTGCGACATCAACTCGGGATCCAGCTGAAGAAGAATCTTCGGGTGACGAAGATGGAGGACTAGATTGGACAAAGCTGCCGTGAGCCTTGAAGATCATATACCCTACATTTTATACTAAGCGCCGCAGAAAGATTGGCACCGTGCGTCCGGTGATCCCAAAGCGCGGAGAGAAAGACTTTGAACCCGTTCCAGGAGGGGGGTCAGGTCTTCAAGCCCACGTGCTTGACCGATCACGAGCTGCGATGTTTGATGCTCTCAAAGCCGATCGCGCTATATCCAGGTATCTTTCTATCGACGGTATTTTGATTGATTTGGAATACTGATTAGCGCATAGTAAATCTGCCAGCTATGGTGTCTGGTATCCAGGAATATCCCGCGTTCACGTTACCGTCGCCAGAGGCATTCATTTTTCTGCCATGGGTCATTCGGCGGCACGTCCTACACCAGCAAATGATGGCTCAACGAAGCTCCAGAAGAGACTAGAGTTATTACCTGAAGAAGCTATTTATCTTATTGAAAGAGGCTCTCTGTTCTGTTGGAAAGACATTCAAGCGGATTTGGTTGGCTTGGGTGACGTTGAAGGTGCTCCCATGTCTGTCCAACAGGCATTTGCAGAAATGGTTGGGAAGGAAGACTTGACACTTGAAAAATACCAGGTGATACATACAACTACTTTTTTTTTGCAAGGAGTGCTCAATGTCGTTTTTAGGTCTTTGCATACTTGAGGCGTCTGGGGTATATGGTCACCCGTACCGACGCACCTAGCCCTAGTTACCCAGTACCCCCACCCAGGCTAGCTAATGACGCAGTTCCTTCGTCATTCTTTCGAAGATTGACATCACTTTTCTCGCTGTTTGAAACGAAACTTTTCGGATTTTTGAGAGGGACATCGAATTGGCGGAGACCGCTCAGGATAAGTCGGTGGATACATCACGATAAGTCATATGGTTAGGACTACTCGAATCCGCTTGAACCCTTCAATAACGCAAGTTTTGTCTAGGCAAGGTCTTCAAGTCTCTACGATTCATGCCTTCAGGCCACTCCGTTGCACCTAAGTCCAGTTGCACGTTGCCTGTTGCACCTTCGTCTCCGTACGAAATATTCTACAACTTATACAAGCCTTCGACCAACTTCCGGAAAACTTCACCTCCACAACCTGATTTCCAAATCGTCGTGGTCAAGTAAGTTCGTGTATATTATCGAAGTTTACCAGCTAACATTTATTTTTCACAGCGCGCGAGCTGCTTTTGTGCCGTCTCTGTACGAATTGACGCAGTTGTTCGATGTTCTTCCGGAAACTCCCCCGCCTCTCCCACGAAAGCGCACTACGCCTGCAAAGGTTCAACCATCTCCAGCTGCAGCAATCGCGCCACCCGCGCATGCGTCAACATTTAGACGAATTTTCTCGTGGCTGTTGCCATCATTAACGCCACCACCTACATCGCCTCAATATCGACCAAATCCGTTCGCAGCACTCAAAGCTGGCAAAAAGAACATAGTCATTGCGGCTGTTGACTCGGGCAACATCAGTTTCTTCCGATTCAGTCAAGGCGCTTTTGAAGAGTGGCCAACTCTCTAGCGCCTCGGACATTCTGTTTCATGAAAAGACTCTTCGGGCACGATTATTTACAACATGTACATGTGTGTCATATACGCAGTGTGACGGAGAACTGCAGGAGATCGATCAGCCGCCCAGTTGCATTCTGCCAGACGTCATACTGCATAGTGTTTGTTACGATATAGGTTCATGAGATCTACAGTACGCGTCCAGCAGGCGAGCATGTACTGTAGATAACGGTGCATAGCCCGAGTGTGAGGTACGAATTCTATTATCAAAATCATTCCCTATGGTGAGATGTTGCGGTGAAATAAGCAACATATAAGTAGCAGGTGATATATGTACTTGACATCGTCTGTAACTCACAGCTTCACGACGATAAGGGAGTTGGGTAGAATAAACCTTGCCTTGATTGTATTGTACCATGCGGACGACACTTGGACGAGACAAGAGGTGTGATGATCGGCAAGATTTCAAGTTGTTAACGAGTATTGCAAGGCAAAGGGGCTCCTCGATATTCCACTCGACGTTCTAGCTGTATTGTTGTTTCTATGTAACCAATGGTTATTTCAGCAAGTTAGAGACCAAGTCCGATTTCAGGAGTACGAACCAGGACTCCAGCCACTGCACAGCAGGACCTCCGAAACTCCATTGAGCCTTACTAGTAGTAGTCTCAACAAATCCGAGCACCTCCCATCGCACCCAAGTTGCATGCGGCCGCGCAATCATGAGTTTCTCGACATTTCTACTCGGAGAGAAAGCTACGGGAACTATCGACACGGAACTAGACGCCCTTTTTCAGATTCAAGTGCGTCTTTTCATGCTTCTGGTCTGATTGCGAACCCGTCTAAAATGCATTATTTAGGTTCATAAGACACAAGATGATACTAGTCCTGCAGCATCCAATGACAAGAAGCGTAAATCTGAGGGAGAGGGAGATAGGCAGAGGCATGGTCCGAAGAAACGCAAATCTGCACCAGAAAAGCCACAACAAGATTCCTCTGCATCCTCTCCTCCAAAACACGAAAAGGAACGGAGTAGCAAAGGAAAAAAAGCTAAGAAGAGAAAATCAGAGGCCCAGGAACCGAAGGCAATCTCAGCTGTGGAGAGCAGTAGCGTCGAACGCCCCAGTGATCGTGTCGACATTTCTGATTCCGAGGAGGAGAACGGGCCGTCCACAATCGTTCATGAGTCCCTTCTCAATACTGGTAAAAAGTCCGACCAACGCGCATCCGCGCGCAAGGAGAAGTACGCACCACCAGATGAATCCGAGGAACAGCGCAACTTGCGCACGATCTTCGTCGGCAATCTCTCGTCCGAGGTTGCTCAGAAGCGGGTAAGCCGTCAAATCCTGCTAATTATTGATGGCATGGACACTGACTATAATGACAGCCTTTGCAAAAACAGCTCCATAAGCATATTTTATCTTCCGTACCGACTGCAAAAATCGAATCCGCTAGATTCCGCTCTGTCGCATTCCAAAAACCCACAACTAAACTTCCTGACGATGACGGGAAAGAAAAGGCTCCCCGGCCACACGACCGAGATCGTACATCATCATGGCGCAAACATAATCCCGCAACAGACGAGCCAAAGAACGACGAGAAGAAATTTCTTACTCCAAGTCAGAAGAAAAAAGTTGCGTTCATCAACCATGAACTTCACCCCAGCGCCGATTCTGTCAATGCGTACATCGTCTTCGCACATCCACCTCCTGCGAGGGAACGTCCTTCAAATTTGCCACCACCGCCGCCGGTCATGGATCCATTCGAGGCAGCCCGTCTCGCTGTCGAAAAGTGCAACGGGACTGTATTCATGGACCGCACTATCCGTGTGGATTCTTTAGGCAGACCAGCAGATGACAATGGAAAGCAAAGTGCCCTCTCAGCTGCTTTCGGAGGCGACCCCAAGTCAACGGTTTTCGTAGGCAGCCTTGACTTTGCGAGCAAAGAGGAAGATGTGCGCGCGTTCTTCGAAAGTCTCCTCACTGCCGAACGCGGAGCTCCTAGTCAAGCTTCAGAGGCGACCAAAAGCTGGGTATCACGAGTGAGAATCGTGCGAGATAAAGATACGCAGCTCGGGAAGGGCTTTGCATATGTTCAATTTACGGTTGGTCTTTGATTATTCCCTCTAACAGAACATCCTGACAGGTTCATAAAGGATCGCGTTTGCGTGGACGAAGTTCTTGCGATGGAAGAGTCAAAACTCAGGTTTGCAAAACGCAAACTACGCGTCCAGCGCTGCAAAATACTGCCCAACGGTTCTAAGACTGACAAAGCAGCCGCCACGAAGAATGCAAGTGCTAGTAGTAAAGCAGCAGGTGCGCCCGTTATCAACATACCAAAGGGCGATCCATCTCTCGGGGAAAAACTGGCGACCCTCTCCAAAGAGGAGCGGAAGCAAGTCAAGGCGGCAGACGCTGACCGGCTTGCGCGGCGCATGGCGAAGAAGAAGGCAAGGATGGCGCTTTCGAAGCAAGGTGTGCCTGTACATGGCAAGGAGAAGGGGAGAGAGCGGGCAAGGAAGACAGGCGCTGCGAAGAAGAGCGTCGCTGCTCCTAGGAAACAGGGTAGGATCCGGAGCGAAAAGAGTATGTCAAAACGGAATATGAAGAAATGATACCTCTTTTTTCCACCTTGAAGGGAAGAATCATATGACTTACTTCGTTGGACTTGGTGTCCTAGTTTGAGTGTATGCTTGATTTCGGGTAAGAATGAAATGATTTCAGCGTCATACACTGATTGCTAACCGATATTAGCACAATTACATGCATTTGACATACCCTCTGCATTCTACGAACGTGGGTATTAACTCACCACAAATAACACCACTGATGCTGGTTGTTATTTGTGGTGAGTATTACTCAGGGCCTCAGGACATCTGCTGATGAAGATGGGTGCATGTTGCCTTCGTCACATCTCCGCGGATGTATGTGCTATTTCCTGGGCTCCGAACTCCAATCCAGTGCGATTTATAGCACCACAGAAACGCTTAGCACATGAGAACATTGTGACAAGGAATTTTGCAAGAGAATGAGTCGTCAAGTACATTAGCGACGGAAACCCACTCCTCGCTTGAATGCACGAGACATCGCTACTATGATGCGCAATCAGGTGAACACGGTCCCACAGGAGAAACACGTGTCGCCACATGGAGGAGCGCAGTTGTGACAGGCAGACGTCCCCGCATATGCCCATGAGTTATACGATCTCGGAGCGCCTGCGAGATATGCACCGCTCAGCCAATGGGTCTTGCGTTATAAAAGAAAACATTTAAACTTGGACTGATTGGGTTTTCACGCGAGATAGAAGCACGGCAAAGAGTTACCGGTCGGCGGTGACCAGCACATGGGAGAGTCTGTTCTTGCCAAGAAGCTAGCTTGTCTTTGACTGATACTTATGACTAGGTGATTGTGGTTGTGCAAGCGGCGCACTCGTTGGGGGTACTGGGAACCGCGATAACAAAAAAATAATTTTAAAAAAGTAAATTGCGCAATTGCGCAGCACTACACGCTGAAGTACCGCAGCGGTCATATCCTCGTAATGAAGACATCATTGGTAGGCGCGTCCTTTAAAAGACACGTTGAGACTGTCGGCCGCCGGTAATTATTGAGATAAACCCACCTAAAAGTGCCACGCAGTCAGACGTTGTGACGTAAAATTGTTGAGGGGTTCAGGAGGGACCGAAGCGAACCTTGCGTTGCCTCGTGACAGGACGGGGAGTTACTTGGCTGTATGATCGTATTTTGTCGACTGTCCACGGTGAGTAAGGCAGATCGGGGAACGACGAGAGCACACCATGCCCAACACTTGTGCGGCCACACTCCGAAGAAATCAAATAATAGTGATATATGAATTCCGAGCTCTGCAGATCTTGAACATGCATAAACTATGCTCGAACGAGGCATGTAGCTTGCCAATCCTAGAAGGATTCATTGTTGCTCGTGGCCACCTGTGGCGCCGGGTGCGAATAGAGGGGTGGTTCAAATGAGGGATAGTCACTGACCCCAAGCTCGTTATGATTCTGGTGAGACACCGACACCTTAACACCTCTTACAGAGACTAGACTTGACTGGGCACCACGAGCAACGGCCATTGACAAGACACCCTACGTCAGGTGAGCCCTGTGAGGTCACGATTGACGCGAAGAACGTCAAGCGTGCAATAATGTTACCCAAATTATACGTAGGGTAACGATAACGAGTTTCTATAAGCGGCGGGGTGGAGATGAATGTTCGGACCTTGAGCTCATGAGAGAAATTTTGCTATCACATAATCCGGCTTGTCATTAGGCAGGGTCCGTGGGTGAAGGAATAGCAGAGAGGCGCCCTATCAATGCATCACGAACCTTGTTGCAGGCTTGGCAATCTTTGGAGAGGCTAATACGCAGTACCAGCTGGTGCAGCTTTGCAAGGCCTCAGAAAAGTGATTCAAAGGGAGGGTGTAGTAGTACGTACCCGGTGATAGAGAGGATGTAAAATTAGAATGATCTGAGCCGGTGAATTAAAGACAGCGCAGTGAACATGCGTTCTTGCTACCTACCCGCCATCATGTCCCGCTTCCGGTTTACTATATATAAAAACTGGGATACAGTTTTAATGCTTGTATCTCCAGGCTGCAGCTCATTATCGATTCCTTGGCTTTTGGTTGGTAAGGGTCTCCGGCTGACATAAGGTACCCGGACTCGGAATTTCATAGACTCGGAGTCGACGACATTGGATTTGTGGCTTGTCTCTTAATACTTCATTCGAACGACCTCACCGACCCGCACGGCTTATTTTATGACCACCATTGAGCCCTATCCTCGTCCCAGTGTACTCTTTATCCACTTTATTTTCAGATAGCACTCTTCGTACTAAGTAGTCACTGCCCAGTCGGACGTCATGTTGTTCCATCCGGTAAGTAACTTATCGTGTTCCACTTACATTACTGCCCCGCTCATTAATCTCCTCAGCTTTCATTAACCATACCGCATATTGCCTACGCATGTCTCGGAGGTTTCGTCGTTTTGGTATGTATGATGCCCCTCTTCACTATCCCCGCCGTCTCACTCACGGACTGATCGTAGTTTGGCATGTTCTCATTGTTTATTCGAGAAAAGGTAACAGAGTTTGTGATATGGATGTACATGACCTTTTGGCTCATGGTACCTAATCCCAACAGCTTTACATTGGAGAGGCATGCTGGGCATTTCTCTTCGGTGTTATCATTGGTGCGCTCAACCTCTCATTCTCTCAGTCATTTATCCATTAACATTCTTATTAGGTCCTTATGGTGCCGGTATATTCGACCCTCGCAGCTGGGGCAACCATGACGACGATGTCGCGAATGTAATCACACTCGAGTTCACTCGCGTTGTTCTCGCCATAGGAGTCTTCGCCATAGGCGTCGAACTCCCAAAAGCTTACATGAAGCGCCACTGGAAAAGTTTGCTGTTCCTTTTATTTCCTGTCATGACATGGGTACGTAACTTCATCAACGTCGATGACATTGGCACATCAATTAACCATATCATCAGGGTTGGTTTGTGTCGGCAGGTTTAATTTATGCCTTGATACCTCACTTGGACTTCTTATCGAGCCTCGCTGTCGCTGCGTGCTTGACTCCAACCGATCCGATTCTTGCCGCTGCAGTTGTCGGTGGTAAATATGCCGATAAACACGTTCCTGCTCACCTTCGCCATCTCCTCGCGGCGGAGAGCGGTTGCAACGACGGAGCAGCGTATCCCTTCTTGTATATTGCATTGTACCTTTTGTTGGACTCTTCTGCCGGGCGTGCGGTTGAAGATTGGTTCCTTCTGCTCTGGCTCTGTAAGATATACGATTCTCTAAGACTAAGCGCCCCTCAGCTAATCCTGCCGTCACAGATCAGGTTATATTCGGTACCTTGTTTGGTGCCTTGCTAGGATGGGGCTTCCGACACCTTATGAAATTCTGCCAGCGCAATGACTTCATTGACCGCCAGTCCTACGTCGCGCAGTACATATCCCTTGCCTTGCTTACCGTTGGTATCATGACCATGCTAGGTTCAGATGACCTTCTGGCAGCATTCTCTTGCGGGACGGCTTTTGCCTGGGATGGTTTCTTCAACCGTCAGACCGAGGAATCAGTATTCAGTTCAGTCATCGACTTGATGTTCAACGTCGCTGCCTTCGTTTACGTCGGTGCCTGGATGCCATTTGACAGTTTCAGCAACGAAACTCTCTCTCTCAGCATCTGGAGACTCATTGTTGTCGCGCTTTTGGTGTTGATGCTCAAAAGGCTACCAATCATGATTGCGCTCTACAAATTCATTCCTGATGTAAAAACTTTCCGCGAAGCCGTTTTCAGTGGTCATTTCGGACCCATAGGCATCGGTGCGTACCTATTAATCTCTGATGCCAACCATGTGACGTATATTGTCATTTTAGGGGCTATTTATATCTCAACATTGGCAGCACAGCAGCTCCCGAATCCCAACGACCCTCCCGTGAATCAGTATGATTACTTGGCCCTCACTATCCAGCCCATCGTCGCATTTATGGTACTCTGCAGCGTCGCTATCCATGGTCTGTCCATCCCATTCTCGCTTCTAGGCCGACGTGTGCATTCAGTCTCGTCCCGTACGTGGTCCCGCCACGCCGCACCTGACTGGGCAACGCACACCCGGCACGTCACACGTGCGGAGGACGTTATCATCAACCGCGATCCTTCTACTCTGGAGCGCGGTGAGGCTGGGTTGACGGAAGAGGAAAAGTCGACATTGGCGAGCAAGCGTGCAAGCACAATTACTTCAGGGCCACATTCACCAAACGATGTGGAGGAAATCTGCGAGGGGAGCAGTGCGCAGACGCGCACAGAGACTGCTCTTGAAAAGGACGAAGACACGAAGGAGGAGGTGCCGGCTGATGGATCAGAGACAACGATGGAATGGAGAGAAGGTCCGCATAAAATCATTGAACGACGTGATGGTCCTGGCGGCGAGGTGCGTAGGTCGATTGATTGTGCAGGAAATGTTGTTGATTTGGTTCATAGGTCGACGTCGAGGTCATCTACAACGCATTCAAGCCCTCGAGTCCAGCCGAGCCAGGACACACCGGCCGTACACATTTTCGCAGGCTACATCATGCGCACGAAGAAATTCATCGAGGTGCAGAAAAGGTCGAAGAGACCGTCAAGCATGATATTCATGCTTTAGAATCTAAGACACATGAAGTTTTGCATACGGCTAGCTCAAGCGAAGAAAATGCAGGTGCACGTGCCGAAGGTGATGAAGACGAAGAGGGATGGGCATCGGACAAAAGCGGAGATGGCGAGGGGCCTGCCTACTCATCTGGTGAAATACTTGGTGATTACAGGAAGCGTTCAAAGGCATGGAAAACGATGAAGAGCACAACCCACCCTGCCGCTGTGAAAAATACGAGAAGCCATCGACGAAAACATCCTATGGGTGACGGCGGGACTTTCACAGGCCATGCTAGGCAGCTTCTGGAACAGCCTCTGTCGACGATTGAGCTGCCAAGCGAGGACGCACCTGCGGAGGATGACGATCAACGTGGAAGAAGCTATGCGCCTCATCGCCAGGGATCAGGGCATACTTCCCGTCGCTCTATCCAGCACAGACGATTGGAGTCTTTGAAAAACAGCGAACAAAACTCGCGGGACGTCTCCCCTACTAGGTCGGTCCGGTTCTTCGACGAAGAGCCTCGGGCTGGTTCTAGTACTCCCCGGATGCCAACTGACCCCACGACCATGGGCAGTAGTTCTGGTGAACCGTCTTCGACTGACGACTCTGACTCGAAAGGCAAAGTCACGTTCGATCTCAACTCTTCCAGACGTGCGTCAGTAGACTAATTTTTCATTTATATTTCGAGTTTTTTTGCCGCATTATGGGTCGCCTAGTAGGCGCGACGTCGAGATCATTTTGGATATCGTTTTTCGCATCATACCACACTCTTACGACTTGCAATGTAGCGCTAACGACCTGGAAACATTATGTATAGATATGACATCCTTTACTTACTGCTATATATATGAAGGAACTTTTTCTTTTGACGAGAGTAGGAGGAGCACCGTATTGAACACTGCCAATTGCGGCACACCCTTCAACTTTAAGAACGGAGCACTTGAAGGGAGGCACGAGGGCTCGGCACTAGCGATCTCAAATGGAAGGCGAACGCATCATTGAGTATGGTCTGCGACGACATGCAGACCGGACATGGACCCATCTTGATGAAACCCATACCCTTTCCAGCATGATGCTCCCGCGAGCAAGACGCCACCGGCGCAGTCCTGCATGGGTGGCTCACCAAGGTGGATGCAAGTAGTAGGTCTATGGGCATGAAGACGTAATGTAATGCACCTTGGTGACGAGGAGACGGGGTGGTCGCAGGCAACACTGCAATGGTTTTAGTGGCGTCTGGATCTGTCGGCGGGCTCAAGGGGCGGCGAAGACCCCCTGGCAGATGCAGATGCTGCAACCTTGAGTCGTCCATGGATTGAGACGTTTATTAGCTCCATGATATGTTTTCTAGTACATCTGGAAAGTAGATCGAAGAAATAAAGTGAGAAATCTCCTTACTTTGCGCACTGCTGACTTGGGTCTACTCTTTTGTAAGCCGATCAGACTGCCGTCCACATAACCACTACATCAAAAGGTAGCAATACTGAATGATTAGCATTCAGTATCGCAGGCAGTATTTATGTTGATTATGAGAACTCAAGTAAACCAGCGTGCTTACATCCATTCGTCTGGAGGTAATTCCGGGACGTCCGAGCCGTCCTGGCTCGTGGCATAATCTGGGTGCGTGAAGAGTGGGGCGGGTTTTGAACGTTCAATAAAGACATTGACTTATGCTTTCCTAGATGTAAGGCGCAAGGATGCCTACATACATTAGATGTCACTGTTCAGCAACGCAACGTTCTTGTTCCATTCCAAACGCTTAATAAGGACACTTTCCTCGTCTTCACAAGCCGCAAGGCAAACGGTGCAATGCTTTGGTGGCGTCCAGATATGCTGGTGGGTTTAGGGTGACCGGGACTGCGCCATGAAGACCCCTGGCAGATGTAGATGCCACACGTCGTTCATGTAATCTGGTAACAAGTGTTCAACTTCGGATTGAAACCGATATTTACATTCATTACCGTAGATCCATACCACGTGGGATACGAGGAAGCGAATGGCCGCGTACGAATACTCTGCTATCAACAGATAAATTAGGATTCAGCAAACTTGGACGGAGGATAATGCCCACGTGTCTACATCAACTGCTTCTTGTCTGATTTGCCTGGGGTACGCGTCTAACAATATTTGCATGTCTTCTCGCACGGTCATCGGGCTTCATGTCATGCACAACGAGTTTTTCTTCAGCGCTCATACCAGGGATGGTTAATTCGGGTCGAAGGCGAACCTAAACCTGACTGGGGGAATGCATGCGGGCAAAGAGGGATCTCAGGTCGTCCGAGTCAGTATTAGTGGTTATTTCCTATTGAATCCACGAGCGTTAAAAATAATGGGTCGAATCAGGAATGCATGCTAGATGACTGTCCTCTGTAGGAAAGCACTATAGACTCACCTCGCGTGCCACTGCTGCACCCCCATTTCTCTCACTTTCGTACCTACAATTTTATATTTTTAAATCATTGTTTATTGTCCGTTGGGACGCTGTCATATGGTAGACAATACGTGCTGCTATGTGCTGTATGTTAATATATGTCATGTTCGCTGTACAGTGTGCCACCATTGGTCTAGGCGAATGCGAAGACATTAAAGCCAACTAAAGGCGATAGGGGGAGGGTGCGATGTTCAGCCGTCGTCGTCGCTGGGTGGGGTGACGTCTCCAAAAACCTGTTCCAGTCTGCGGGTGCTTGCTATGAAGCAGAATAGTGGTTTGATGTACTTTTGGTCGTTCAGGAGTTTCTTGAGCTGACTGGCGCAAGGGCCTATCTCTTCTTGTAGTTTGTGCGTTGTCGCGCATGAGGGGGGCAGGCGATGAGGAAGCGTCGGATGGTTTCTTCCCGCAGGTGGCAGTGTTGACAGGTGGGGTTGGGGACTTTTGCAATGCAGGTGATTGTTCAATGGCACATGGCCAGTGCGTAGCTGGAACAATAGGGATGAATGGCGTCGTGGTAGGCCTGCGACCAACAATGAGAAATGATTTGATGGTGCGGACAAGTCGATTTTTCGAAGGAGGGGGGTAGCGGCGTGATTGCGTGATTACGGCGGCAGCTTCTTTCTTAATCTTGTGGTAAAATTGTTGCTCGAGAGCCGATTTTCTGGTCGGGAGTGTGATGATGGTGCCGTTTCTTCTCTTTAATGACCTGGGTAGGAGCCATACTTCTGAGTTGTCGCCCCCTGCAGCTAGTTTAGCCTGCTCATCAGCTGCTTCGTTTCCTGGGATGCCTTGGTGGCCCGGGGACCATCGGACGATCGGTTTGCGTTGATCGTGGGCTGGTATGAGTCTCTGAAGGTCGTCGTGCAGGATATCCATGAGGTAGTGCCCAGCCTTGGAGTTGAACGCCCCCGTTGCTGCCTGGTTATCTACGCCCAACGCCAGTGTTCCTTTCTCTCCCTCTTCCCTTTACAATCCTGTCACCAGTGTTACATTACCATATTCAAACCCGGTGATACTGCAAGGTAGATTTTCGATTTCCTTCTGGTGGGAGAAAGAGGACTCGGAGATGAACAACAATAACTGTGGGCTCTGAAACATGGCCGCCAAAAGCTATGTTGACAGATGAAAGTCATCGCGTCCGGGACTGGCCTAGGTGTATGCGCTTTGCATGGTTCAGGATGCTAGCTTGATTATAATCCGGCGAAGAAATAGTAGACAACGTTCAAATGAGACAGGAGAGAAAGGGTTTGGATGAACCTATGGATAGTTGAGTTTAGCGCCGCTTCGTGGAATCCGTGCCTGCAATTACACAACCTCACCTTGCCGGCTTGACGCCAAGCGAGAAAACCGGCAAGTACTGGTCAACTATTCTTCCCTTATAGCTGATCACGAACAGGGTCATAGCTATATTGAAAACACTACACGCCTTATGTACCGTACCAATCTATGACTTTGAATTCCTTGCAAAGTTGACGGTTCACCCCCAACCCAAAAGGCTGCCTCTGATTCATAAATTCGAGGGCTACGAGGACGCTATTTAGAGTTTTGTCTTCTTACACGATAACGTCCACATCATGAGTGGTTCGGATGACGGCACAAAGTGCAAGAGAGACTATGACACGAGACTTCTTGTTGGGGAGCCATGGAAAGGGGATGGAAAGACTATCGCACCCCAGTCCCTATCACCATCTTGCCTCGACGTCAGTCACAAAAATGCAGGTCAGCATATGCCCTTCGTAGTCACAGTCATAGATAATCTTCTCGTCGCCGCAGGTCACTGGTCCATGATCATTCATTCACGGTTTCTCTCAGCCCGCTTTCTAGTAAGGAATCGTCACTGTAAAACTGTGGATAAGTAAATAAAACATAATAAACGGTCCTACGTTGTGTGGGAGCCGACCCCATTCATAAGATTTCTACCAGTCTATGAGTGTCGCAAGTAATGGATAAATATATACCGAGTACCAAAGAACCTGGTTGACTATAACAGACCCTTCAAGTTCGTGCAGCATAGCGAGCGATGCAATACGATATTTGGTTCGCCTAGACTATTTCCCAACCTCATCAGGAACACCGAATCACTACCGCAACGCAGGGAACTTGGTAAGTGTCGACCCCTGGATTCCCGTGCTACACTCCACCGCCACTTGACATGTGCGCGCGCTCCTGGAAAGCAATTGTACTCACGCCAGTTCCTTCTCCGGAGTTGCCCACATCTTCAACACGATATTCTCGAATGCTAAGGATGAGGCGCGGTCCCAGTACAAACATCTGCATAGGCATGATAATGTTAAGGATGCCATTATAGATCTGAGCTCCCACAGAGGATGAACCCTGCGGAGATGATCAGTGACCGCATGCAGATATCAACAACAGATTCACGTACGGACAACTTCGGGGAGAGATAGCCGAGGTTAAAGCAAGACACAGCAGCAAACCTATAATACGAGGAACTTCAGCAGAGAAGATGATACGTTCAAGGTGTGAGCTCACGCTGTAAAGTAAAGCACATGAGTTTTCATTAAGACTGAGAAATATTCTCCGATAATCCATCTTTTTGACGGTTGTCGCAGTTCACGGAAGTGCTTTACAACAATCCAGACTGCGAGGCACAGTGCGAGGATCTCCCATATGGTGCGGAATATCCAACTCTCGTGCATCAGAAGTAGGGCATCTCCCTCGTATTCGTAGCCACACTGATAAGTACCGGAAAGGATGAGCTTCTCTGGTATTCGTGTCGTGAGTCTGGTGCACCAGGTCTTCCATCCATTAATTAAAACTTACCCCCTAAGATGAGAGCTGTTCCTCTTGCCACATACACCCCACAAGCGACAGTGAGACTCAGGAAGACTACTACGAGAAATGTGAGCATCTTCCTTGATTGCTGATACATTGCATGCAACCGGGTGATTAAGATGACTTGCATGATGTTTCAGTCAAGTTAATATTGCTGAGGTACTGCAGCTGAGTAACTCACCGCCCAGCATGGCATTAACGACAAAGGACATCCACGATTGAGCGTGGTAAGTGATAGTGCCTGAAGAGGCCAGTCGCTGATGAGTATTGAAGGACTAAGTGCTTCAAGCAAACTCACAGCTGTTTCAGTCGTTACATTGAACCAAGAAACTGATCAAGAATCCCACTCACCCCTGCATGGAGTGCAATTGGTTATGAGAATGGCAGGCGTCAGTACAAATTAATCCCAACACTCACCGTGTCTGTTATTAATGATCCGGGAAGACTTGCTGTATACTGCTGGTCAGAAGAACGCAGTGGATGTGAGAAGACATACATAAAATGTTGTCGCTGAATATGAAGCGGTTTATTAGCACAGTGCCAACACGATAGTCCTTGCAAACGTACACAGAATATAGTATTCCAACATAGCGCACCTAGGATATGGTTAAATGAGCACACAACATTCCAATCTGCTGATAACAGAGCTACGTACGCCGAGATACAAAACAGCCATGAGGGACCAGCACCGTTTCTGCGCCCGAAATTAGTTGCATACCCTGTTGTTCTTCGAATATAGGATTCTCCTCACCCAGACCAATTCGAGCTACCGACCTATTCTTAGTGATCCTCGGCCAAAACCAGCATCGACCTACCTCTTGTCCGAATGTCAGTGCTGGAGAATATCGCACAGACGTCAATAAATCCGGAGATCGATAAGTACTAGTATCTTGCTCACCCCAATCGTATACCACCGCAGTAGAGGATGCAACTGGGAATATTAAGTTAAACATAGAGTAATACATTACCAATATCATATACCACGAACCTACAAAATAGCCCAAGATCTGATACTGACTGATTTGCGGCCACCAACTGGGATCGTCTGAGACTATAGTCATATTCAGCTTGAAGGGATTGATTTTGGCGAGTGGTGAACTTGGTGGACGTGCGTCGAAAGTGTTCGTGCTAGAGATTTATCCATGATTCCGCTGAATATCATTTTTAATCATTGGAGCCATTCGGCCGCAGTGAGTATTGCCGTATGGAATCGAACCAAATCAGGGAAAGTTACCTCGCCTTTGATTGAATCACTCTGAAGGAGTCTGGCAACCCGTGTCAGTGAAGGTGCAAAGCAGAAATTGTACGCGCAGCAGAGTGTTACTAGTAGAACACTGCGAAAACTTAAAAGCTGTTCATGATTTCGGACTTCAGTCTCCAAGAAGTTCTATCCCTGAGAGGTCTTTGCCATAATTTGCGGCATAGTTCCACCAGCGAAATCATGTAGTCATTGATCTAACATAAGCGTAGCGGTGGAGGCCCTCTCATCGGATGCTTCTGTATTCTTCCTTGCTTACCTGACCTTCACGAGAGCTATGCCTCATTAAACCCAAAAACAGGATGAGAGATACATATAATACGCTAAGGCTACTGTGGAATTGGCTTAATCAATGTCCTCCTCAACGCAGTACCTCTTTCCGGATCTTGACCTGGGAACTACGTTTGCGACACTTTTCATTGGGGTTATTCTTGCAACAGCGTTCGTAAACTCGTTCTTCACCTGAAGCCGGGCTTTGCACATCACTAACAGGAAGTGTATGGTCTTGGTGATATGGTTTGTAAAGGTCCAGTTGACATCAAGGAATTTGGATTTCTGCGTCACGGTAGGGTCGCCGTAAAGAAGGAAGTTTACCGTAGCCAGACCTGTATGTAGACGAAAGATGATAATCGCTCCATCTAATCTGTAAAGGGGCAGTGCATCCCACTGATGTGCATACAAGACCCGCGCTGTGTGGAGTGGATGCAAGCTGCGGAACCTAGAAGTAGCACCGTAACTTAGCAAGTGGTTACGTTCGGCTGGAAGACCGCCGGTCGTACTACTACTCCCAATATTAATGGAACTATGAAAACATAGTTCAACCTAGTTCAACGGAAATCAGCGCACTGAACTTTCTGAACATATGGATTAATATTGAGACTCATCTATTCGCAAGGACCCGAAAGCGCGGTAATTATCGAAGTCAACTATTGCTATTATGCCATGCGTACATAAACACAAATCGCAGTACTTTAACTCTTAGTGGTTCGCAGAATCCAGAAGCATCCATATGTAGCCTTTTCGGGATGTCCGATGTCAACTTTAACTTCTTCGCTACCGTCCGGCACCGACAGTCGAACTCTTCTGAACTGAGGGTAGATTGAGCATTCATCGAACGCGTCCACTGGTTCTGCTCCAGGCTGCGATATCAAGATAAGGTAGGATAGTAAGACCCTGTGAGACAAACTACTTGACTGGTGCCAGCAGAGCACACGGAAACTAGAGCACTGTAAGAAGCCTATCTCTCGCGCGTGATGCCAGAAGCTCTACCTCTAGCAACACAATAGCTTCCAATAACCTAGCGTTAATGACCGCGACCGATGATCGCTATGTCACAGTGCGGAGAAATTAATAGATTGTGTACGTTATTCTATCAAAGGTTCAGGGTCGTTCTCACCGGTCGTAGTTTCCAGCCGTCGACGACCATCGTCGACGCTATGATGAGAACTCAAATAATATAAGGAGTTGCCCATGAATATCCTCAATTTGGTGGAGTAGTAGCGGGGGTGGGAGAGCTAGGTCACAAGTGACAAGGCCTCAATACGAGTGGAGGACCATGACAGTCTGAAAGCAAGTTCTATTCCTCTAAGTAACAACAATAACCAACCAACCAAAACCCTTGATCGTGGAGCGAATAAATACAGTATGTTATACAGACTTTCTTCGCAATTCCAAGTTTTTATTATCTGTGGGATAGAATCCTGCGCAAGGCGCTGCCTTTGCAAATGAACGACGGTAAATGGTATGATGAGATCCAATGGGAAAGCGCGGGTTTCAAGTGATTCACGCCGTGTTAGGGGTAGCTGATGGCATGAAGTGATATCTGGACGCTATCAGACAGTAACACAGTGTGTTGTCTATATGACAGAGGTTATCACAATTGAATAACTCAGCGGGAAAATTACATACTAGACGTGTGGTTGACAAATTCGAATCATAGCCTGGGGTATCATAATTCTTTCGTAATGAATCCGACCGCGCGGGCCAATCATCGTCCCGAATGGTTGGCATCGGAGCCTGGATAGGGATCTGTACTGAACGTCGCATGGACTCGGTGACCATCTGGAAGCTCGATGTCTTTCCTCCTTCACGATCCGTGCCGCGACCTCGTATAATTTTTCGAGTGTTAAGTCTAAGCACCGATATAAGTAAAGCACAGGAACAGCCTTATTATCTGCTTACGTAGCCAGGAATGATATGGCATACACTTGAGAGGAATATATTAGTTTGTTGCAAGAGTGACTCGTCGATGACTTACGCTTGCTCAGAACAAAATAGAAGCAGATAAACACGAAGTTCGTTGGCATGAGATTGAACTTTCCAGACATATAAATCGGTAAGACCTTGCGGCATAAGATTTTCACACACCAGAATGAGCGTCGATGCGCTGAAGGTGCTGTAGATCGAGTATGCCTCAGAGGTCTTAAACCTTAAAGAGCAACAGCGAGACCAACCTGGTGAGAAGACCAGTGTTTACAGCATAGATTGTCAATTTATTGATCAATGATTCCGTACTGAATAACAGTTCGGTCAAAATATATGACAATGGAACTTGTGAGACGCACTTTGCATAGCTTGAATGCATTTTCTGAAGGTAAATGAACAGGGCAGCAGCTATACACATGTCCGTAACGACTCCGAGGCCCAAGGAAAGGCTTCCTACAAACTGCAAGCGATGAGTAAGGGCGGGGGGGAGGAACGGAATTTATGTACCCGCAGACTGCTCAAAGCCAAGGTAGTAGGAAGCTGGAAGCTATTTCATGTGTATCAATATACTTGACGGTACTCAATCAGAGAATAAATGAACCATTTTACAGTGAACACTGATCAATGCAGAAAATTAAGAGTAGTCATGGATGAAAGCATATGTACTTACCGATTGCCGTGGCTGAAATTGTACATTCCATTAGTCTGAAGTCCTCCTAGATATGAATACCACTCTCTTACCCAGTTGTGCAAAGATGAAGAAAAACTTGAGAAAGATCCTTATCAATCAGGAAAAATTAAGGCAAAAAACATCTGACTCACCAAAAATCCCGTGAGCCACCAATTTTTATAGCTGACTGTGTCAACGTTAACACAAAACTACTGAAACAATATGGAAACAGCTCCCTACATCTCCATACTCGCAGTGTGAAACACCTATCAGAAGCCGAAGGTCAATTAGATGATCAACTTGGTAGGATTATCGCACTCACCCCTTGACAATGGCACCAACAACAGCCTGAGTGCGAAAAAGGGCATCAGGCTTTGGATACAATAGCACCCAGCAGAAACTCACTCCCAAAGTCATTTGCAACTGTTCACGCAGGAAGTTCAATTTATGTCAATGCATAGCGAAAATATGATCTCACTATAAGAGACCTAATACGAGCGTTAGCGAGGGTTCATTGTCTGAAACGGAGGAGCTCACCACTGAGGTCTTGTCGCAATCAAAGCGAGCGGATTCAGAAAGTTTCTAGTAGGGGTCGTTCAGCAGTGTGAGGCAAGGATGACGGGCTACTCACGTAATGTTGTAGAAATATACACCATTACCAATGAAGACCTGATCAACTAAAGAAAGCAACCTTTGGTGATATGAACATTATTTTCAGGAGGCTAGTCAGCCAGCCCTCTCACCATATCAACGCAGCCTAACCAAATTGTGTTTAGGATAAGCGTCAGCACGACCCGAGATCAATCCCTCACTCACGAGAACCTTATAGGCAACCTTGTCTTGGGGAAAGCGCCTGTAGTAGGTGTACACCTGTATAGTCAGCATTCCAAACGCTCTGTAATGCGAGGTCGAAAAATCATTCAGCTCAAGGACGGGTGCATGACTTACGTCGCAGAGACAGCGAAGCCAATAAGCAAAGCACCGAGAGTGTTATCAAAGTGTAGGACGACCTCTCGTTCTTCCACCATCTTGCAGTGACCAAACGACCAATCAATGGGTGATGAAAATTCGCCTGGAACGCAAAATGAATTTAATGATATACTGCAACGCTAGCGCTGAGCGAAGGGGTCGGATTGGATCAGCTACCGTGGAGCTGCCGACAGCTCTGCTGTGATGGGCAATGTTCCGAATAACTAACAACGTAGTGGAGGTGATAACGGACGGGATTCGTTACGGCACGTCCGAAATCTGACATCTGGTAAAACTTGACCGCGACGAATCAGTTTCAAAGAAGGGACGGACTTTCCGGTGTTTAAATTCCATCATGAAGATATGCCATATGCTGCCATATGATCTGATCAGCTCCATATCACAAAGTCACCGAAAATCACCGAAGACATGTCAGCAGTACCCGACCTGCCACAATGTCAGGCAAATCATTTTGCATGATGTTGACATGTTATTGGAATATTCAGGCCCACTGAGTAAGCGACGAATTCTATGGTGCAAGCGAAAAGCAGAAACACGAAGCCGTAGGGAGATAGAGTTCGGCGTTTGCCGCAGCCTCCCCGCAAATCACGGGAAGGTATATCGTTATCTGATGCTTGAAGGTCTTTTGTTTTCCTTGCACCCGCCTTCCCTCCCCTTTGCAAATAAATTTTCTTTGCAACGGTCAGGTAAATTCCATATCAAGTCTCAATATACTATTAAGGCGATTCCAGTTTGACTGTATCTCTCGTCTCCATCATTTCTACGTTCCCATCACAATCCTCGGTCCGACAGAGAGAAACGCGCGTCAATGATCTCCCGAACTCCAGAGGCACGCCGACTTTTGTCAGACAGAGTCCCAGCACATCTTTCAAAGTAATTGTAACGAGCCCACCACCACCTGGCGCACTTGGCATCCCACCCGCTGCAGCATGGGCAGGCAGCGACAACCCTCGTAGAACGTGTCCTGGTGTCAGAATGCACCCCACTTTTTTCCCCCGCTTAGTTCGCGACAATTTGCCTTGTCCTGCAACTCCGCCACCATTTCCACTGCCAGATGTGATGGAGATATCACGTCTTGCAACATCCACTGCGGAACGTACGAGAACGGAAATCAATGGTTTGAGCACAGCAGCTAGTAGTGCCGACGGTGCAAGTGCCTCCTCAATTTCCGAATATGAAATGTGATTTTGCAAATAGAGAGAAGGCAGTTCAGGAAAGTGCGAAAGGCGTAAAGAGTCAACACTCTTATGAATGGCAAGAGTGAGATCTGGTGGACTCAATAAGATGACCTGCCGAGGAGTGTGACGCCAAGCTGTGAGCGCTTGAGAGGAAGCCGTAGGCTGGTGCGGTAGCACTTGCTTCTCATCTGGACTCGCCTCGGCATATAGAACATTTTCAAATCCACTTCCAAAGGTCTTCGTCAAATCGATGGTAGGTACTCGTAGGCCCCGCTCAAGTTCTTGAAGCGGAACGATATCGCAAACCCAGGCTGTTGCCTCGTCCAGAGCAGGTTCTTTCTTCACTCTGGTCGTAAGAGCAAGTGCAGGGTGTAAGCGTTTCTTTATCCCGCAAACAATACAAGGCTCGTCAATGGGCAAAGGCGTGGATTCTTGCTCTTTTTCCTTCCTGTCTTTCCCACCTGGGAGGGGAACCTCGGTCTTTGAACAGGAACGCGGAAAAAGCCCTGAGTCTTCTAGGAAAGCATAAACATCACCGACGGTGAGGGAAATCAACTCTGCAGAGACCGAGGCAGCGTGCTGGACATAAAGCGCTTGCAGCGCTCGGGCTCTACCCCACTACGAGTATTTTAGGAACATGTTACCACCCCAAGGACATTAAAAGTACGTACTTCAATGGCTTTCCGTCTCCCAGGCACAAGGGCCAGAAGATGCGCTTGCGAGGAGACGAGCTTATATGGTACCTGGATGGATGCGCGGAATTTCATATCTATGAAGCTGCGCATCAGAAAGTTGCTGATAGGGCCCGCAATGCATATTGAACAAAAAATACACACCTTTCATTGTCATAGGAACCCTTGGTAACAAACTACGAAGAACTTTCTCATATCCAAATTCATCTGCAGCTTCTGGATGCTTGATTACAGATTGCCTTGTGATATCTGCGGGTTCACGTTCCAAAGAAGGCATAGGGGCCAAATGTCCAGAAGGGACAGGGAGAAGGCGAGTCCCCTTGTCAAGTTCGACATCGAGAACTTGTTCCGAACCGAGGACAGAGCTTGCAGAGTTGCCAGGGTCAAGCTACGTGAAGATTGAATATCAATGACGCGAAAGAAAGGGGGAACACACATCAACCCAATGTTCTACTTCCATTCTCCCGCCACTGACCCACTCCATTATAACTTTGGCAAGGAAGGATTCAGAAGACGACCCTATGATAGCAAAAGGCACTTTATCCACTGTACAAGGTTGCCGTTGTGTGCTATCAGATGGCGTGACCGCCAAAAGTGTCAAACGCTTCATAAATGAAGCCAGAGGAATCGACTGCGAAAGTGTGAAAATCCATTATAAGGCTTGGAGTAGTCTGAGGTGGAAGAGAGTGCACGCACGTAAGAAGGAGCAGTTACACTGAGCATCCATCGGTGAGTATGCGACGATGGAATACTGAGCTCCACCCGACGATCTGTGCTGATAGGATCAAACTCTGTGGATATGTCACAAAATGGGAACCAACCTGGCGAAACATATAAACTTCTGTCCGCAATACGCACACGAGCGGTGACATGGAAACGAGAAGTCGTGCTTCCTGGGATCACAGGGGTTATCGTGTTGTCTGCACTATTATCAACAAGCACAGGCGCGTCAACAACGAGATCGAGTTCCGGGCGGGCTCTACTTCGGTGCAGATATGGCATTCGCCAAGGATGATTACCATCATCCTCTACTCTCTCCAAAGCGGGTGACGGCCTGGGCGGAGCAGTATCAATACTGAGAACGTCAACATCTGTTCCTTCACCATAAACGTGTATACATCTTCGTTTCGGGGTTCTGCCAAGAAATGGAGCAAGCGCAGGGGAGTCTGCATGTAAACCGAGTGTACGTGAAAGAAGGGTACTACTGGGCATCGCTGTTTTCCCTGCGGCTTCTTGCTGTTCTTTGGGAAGAAGAGGCGGAGGCACATTGACACCAACAGCTCGTTCAAACAATCGTTGCAGACCGACGACACTGCCACCCCAGGGTACCTCAACACCTTCCGCCTCGACTCGTTCTGTCTCCGCCTCATCACTGGAGGGCACCGGAACAGCACAAGCCACAATGCACGCGTCGTGGCTAGCCCAGTCAATTCCGTGGGCCAGTCGCGCATGATTCAAGAGTCCTTGAAGTGTGCTGAACTGGGTACGAGCGCAAGTAGGACAAGTCATAATCGCAACCTGTTCATCGACCGCCATCTGTGTTGGGGGAAGGCGGATATAGAGCAGCTTTTTCTGCGGGTGATACTTTGCTGTAGTTGTACGCGTCGGCCTGACCTTTGGAGGTATTCGCTCGCGCTGAGCTGTGGTGATAGGGGAGAATGAACGGGAGGGTGGTTCAGTCTCGTTATATATGGACTCTTCTCGATCGAAAAGGAATGCACAAGATATTTCAGCCGCATTTAGAGCATCCATAGCAGCTTCTTGGAAGTCGTCTGGCGCCGCATCCGGAACTGGAGTCGATGAGCCTTGAGTAAGGGCCTCTTGCAGCACAAGTGCCCAAGTTAAGCGAGAATCAATGGTGCTCAGAAGGCGCTGTCGAATAGCAATCTCCAGGTCTATCTCCTCAGAAATAAGCTGGCGCATGCCAAGGTCACGTTCATCTAAACAAAATCTCAGCCATAGGTGATGAAGCTTTCGGAGTAACCCTCGCACCTTCTGTCATGGATCGAGTATCAAAGTCAACGTCGTCGACCTCATGAAGTGAAAAGCGCTTGCGTTTGTGTGGGCGAGACTCGACCACATCGTGGAAGGAAGGTGAATGGCTCATGCGGACCCATCTATCGTTGCTGTCAGATTTGTCCTGGATGTGAATTTGGAAACAGGTCTTTTGGACAACCCCAAGAGAGGGGGTCGCAATAGTCGCGCTGCGTCACATACGCGCCACCGTTGTCACGCGCAGCGTTACACATTCTCCTCAACACGATCCACGACGAAGCCACCACACTCTCCAACATGGGAATTAAAGGACTCACCGCGCTGATCTCCGAGCATGCCCCAAAGGCCATCACAGAGCATGATATAAAGACCCTCTTCGGACGCAAAGTCGCCATCGACGCGTCCATGTCTATATACCAGTTTCTTATTGCTGTCCGCCAGAAGGACGGTGAGATGCTCACAAACGATGCAGGGGAGACAACAAGTCATTTGATGGGTTTCTTCTACCGTACTATACGCATAGTTGAAAATGGTATCAAACCCGCATATGTATTTGATGGCAAGCCGCCTGAGCTGAAGTCGGGAGTGGTATGTGGTTGAATCACATTACTTGTAACGCATTGGCCTCACCTTTCTATAGCTCTCAAAACGTTATGAAAAGAGGGAGGAGGCCAAGGAAGAAGGCGAAGAAGCCAAAGAAACCGGCACAGCAGAGGACATCGACAGGTTCTCCAGAAGAACTGTCAAAGTCACAAAAGAACACAACGAAGAATGTAGACGACTATTGAAACTTATGGGTATACCTGTGATTGTAGTATGTATTTTCATCTCCTTCAGGGCTCAGATGATAATGCCCTCCCAGGCGCCATCCGAAGCCGAGGCACAATGTGCAGAGCTCGCTAGAGGAGGAAAGGTCTACAATTCGTTGTTTTGTAGGTGTCTGTACTCACCAAAACTCAGGTGTATGCGGCGGGCTCAGAAGATATGGATACCCTTACCTTCAACTCGCCCATTCTCTACCGACACTTGACCTTCTCTGAAGCAAAAAAGGCACCAATCAGCGAAATTAACCTCCAGAAAGCACTTGAAGGCCTCGAAATGGACATGTCACAGGTCTGGTCTATATGTGCTCTCATTGATGCCGAAACTCAAGTTTCCCAAGTTTATCGACCTCTGTATATTACTTGGTTGCGATTACCTTGAGCCGATCAGGGGAGTCGGGCCTAAAAGTGCGTTAAAGCTTATACGGGAGTATGGTGGGCTTGCGGGTGTGGTTGGACATTTACTAGAGAAGTATGCATTTCTAGATGCACGCAATATCACGTCTCTGACGCGGGTAACTTAATCAGGCAGGCAGAGAAAGAGGAGAAGGCTGCTGATGCAGAAGATGGTGCCAAGAAGAAAAAGGGAGGTATACAAGTCCCCGAGGAATGGCCATGGGAAGAGGCAAAGAAATTGTTTGAACACCCAGACGTACTCCCGGCTTCTGAGGTCGAGGTATTTTCCTCACTGCTCCCTCTGCGAGTTAGCATGCACACCTGACACCCTCAGCTCGAATGGAAAAACCCAGATGTCGATGGTCTTGTGCAGTTCTTGGTCACTGAGAAAGGGTTCAAGTAAGCCTGCTCCTACTCCTGCACAGCCACCATCTGACACACATGAAGTGAGGACAGAGTCCGCAAAGGTGCCGAGAAGCTAACAAAATTTCTCAATGCAAAGCAGCAAGGTCGCCTTGACGGTTTTTTCTCAGTACAACCTAAAACTTCGCCGAAGAAGACGAAGGACGATAAGACAAAATTAGGAGCGAAAGGCAAGGCTGACGGAAAGGGAACAAAACGGAAGGTGAGAATCTGTGCGAGATGCAATGATTTTTCGTTAATCTCATGACAGGCTGACGACAAAGCGGGAACATCAAGTAGCAAGAAGAGCAAGACGAAGAAATAGGCTTTTATCAATGGCGTATTTATCACATTCTCTTCCGCCTTGATTCGTTTGCTAGGTGTTTTTCAATGTCTCCGCCATCTTATTAATATCGAGTCACAGCATGTATTTCACCACATTGTATATTACGCCCATCGTTATCTTGATTAGCAGTTGCAATGACCATCTGTTCTATCATGTATGTCCCACACTCAAGCAGCATGCGCAAGACACGTGTAGGATGCGTTTCTGCTCGAGTCAATGAATGCTTCATTTTGTGTCATCAGATTGCAGAAGGTGGAGATAAACAGGCAAGACATGCAAAGGTTCGGACACAGGAGGCCTCGTGTTTCCCTCGGTTTCGGATACAGACCGAGAGTGGCACACGCCAGACTCTTGACTTTGTCCTTGATCTCGACCAAGAATCATCGTATCGGGGTGCACAGGCAGAACCCAAGGACTGCTGTCCATCGTGGAAGATGCAGTATCGAGAGTCAAATAGCGGTGAGTATCAGCTCTGGCTGATCCGCCGATAACTTCATCGATGAGCATCAAGATTCGTCTTATGACATTGTCCCCGTCCGAGCTCCCAAGGCTCGCAGACCCCCGCCCGCACCAACGACGGTTCAGATTGTGGATGATAACTTCGATGCCATAACCCAGGATGACTTCGAGACTGCATCGGAGATGTATGATGGTGTCACACAGCTGCATGTCCACAAAGATAATGCGTTGAGAAATGAGAGCGAACGATACAGTGGCGTGTACGGAGAGTGGGTGGAGAGGCAGGATGTTAATCATCAGCAGGCTCCCGATCTTCAACCAGAGGATTACCTTTACGTCGAGGAGCTTGCAAGGCGTGTGCTCGATGCGGGGCTTAACGATCAAGAGAGTATACGTTCCTTGGACAAGCAGCAACCAAATGCAAGCACGATAAAGCGCCATGGACCCGAGGCAAGAACGAAAGACATCGCACGCGGAGCGAAAGTCTCGATGTGGAGGGAAGAGGTTGCGAGAAACGAGCTAGATGAATTTGGGAATGTGGTTGGAAATAAGGGTGATACCGCTCAACGTATCCAGCAGTGGAGAAGCAAATCACCGCCGATATCCAAAAACATAGAGGTATGTCCCTCGATGCATCATCAAATAGCACATTACATTAACCGCCTAAACCTGCAGCAACTGAAGTCGGGTCTCAGAAGAAGCCGCTCGAGTGCTTCTCACTCATATCTCTCAGAGAAATTATACACACCTGATGATCTCAATGCAGACTGGTCACCGAAGAAAGCAACCACGTCAAAACGTGAAAAACGAGCTACTATTTCAAGCCCAAGCCGTTCGGAACGGATTTACACGATGGCTGAGCTCAAAGCAGTTGAGCTCAAAGCACTATCCAAACATGCCAAAGCTTCACCACCACGGCAGATGGCCGCTGTTCCGCGAGGACCGCCGCAAGGAAGCAGTACCAACAGCAACTCACCTCCACGTAGCCTCCCTGGTAAAAGCTTAGGTTGGCCCTCTGCGGCAGCGCCTGTTATGGGCATTCGTTCAACCTCCACATCAGCGGTTGAAATGGTTCTCGCATCTTGCCAGCCGACACTACTTCACATAGCTCCTGTACTTGCCAGCCTTGGCATTCGGCGTGAAGAGCACCTACGCGCGTTGGTCAGATTGCGCGAAGAAACGAGAGACAGAGAGATGAAGGAGGAGGTGTTGAAGCAAGGCGTGACTGTTCTTGAGTGGGCGATTCTGATGGACCGACTCCAGTCTTTGTAATGTTGGGAGCGTCTGGCCTTGTATTGTCGAACGACGACTGATTACATTTGTATCTCGTACAACTGTTGCAATGTTGAGATTCAAATCTTTCCTGATAAGTCAATGGATCATGACTTTGCTAGTCTCCCGTAGGCACTGACCAAATAGAAGGAAGACTGCAATCGTGCCTTCTTTATATGACTTTATATCGCATTGCTCAAGTTGTCATGCTTTGATTTTCACTACGTACTGAGTGTAGTTGAACTTAATAACACTCCTCTCTAATCTGTTCAGCAGGCTGTATCGCCGTTTTCTTTCGTGTTATCGTCTACTGATCAGAAGACAGGTTCGTTGCTTGTGTATATTGCCTAAGTGTACAGTATGTGTGGAATTGGAGTCATGGTGTGTGAAAACAAGTAGTGCATGCAAGGGATCACCGAGCTAGTTGGCGAATCACGAACAATGATGGCTTTGAGATGGAACGATTCTCGATATGCGAAGTTACTCACGAGTGTTCTAGCCAATGAAAAGCAAGTCACGACTGAAGAAGACCTATAGAATTTCAATCGATAACACTCGTTTTAACCAAACAGTTTTATACTTACTTCGTTGCGTCGTGACGAAACTCAAGATATCTTCGCTGGACGGTCGAACATCAGGTGCCCTCCAGCAAGATTGTATCATGTTCCAATGAACATCAGCGATTTTGGGCTCCTCAGGGCGTCTAGGAACCTTGCCATCCACCACCATCAAAATGATTTGAATGGGTTGTTTGATATAATAGTAAGGAACCTTTCCCGAGAGAACCTGACATGAAAAAAAAAACATCAGTGAGCGTTGACAGCCGTGTAGTACATGGGCATGACACACTTGTAACATTATGCTGCCAAACGAATAAACATCGGATTCTTTACTCATGCGATTTGGTAAAGTGCCATCTTGGGTATCCGGTATAGCGAACAGCTCTGGGGCTCCCCATCGTATATTCCCGGAAATCGTAGAGGAGAAGTTTGAAGCACCAAAGAACTCAGATATCATGCCGGAAAGTCCAAAGTCCGAAAGACACGCAGTGCCATCTTCCATCACTAGAATGTTGGCCTGAAAGGCCGTTAGTATCTCGTATAGAAAGAGATAGTCTTGACAAACCCCACTCAAGTCTCCGTGTACGATTTGTTTGGAATGGACTAAGAGAATAATACAGTCAGTAGTTCCAGCTATCCATATTCTAAACAGACACTGACGATAATGGAGACCACTTGCAATATCGGAAAGCTAGCGGTAAATCTGTCCCAATCAGCCTTTGAATGGGTTAACATAAGCTTACGAGTTTGAATCGAAAAGGGACCGGAAGTCCTGGACGGGACTCAAGATAGATGGTCAAAGAGCCATTCTTTGCCCACGGACACACCATGGCAGTAAACGGGCCGAATCCGAAGGCAAGTCCATATAATGGAAGAATGTTTACATGCACAAGTTTCTGCCAGATAAGTAATTCACGCCACAACCTCTAACATATACGAGATCGTATCGTTACATGCGTTCTCGTAAACAAAACGAAAAGGCTTGCCTTGTCTTTCTTGGCTCTATCATCTTCGTTCACGATGTGAGATCTGATGGCTTTGACTGCCACATCTTGTGTAAATTGCTGTCTGATGGTTATAGAAGGTCCAATATTTTCGTAAGACACATTGACGAACCTCTTTATTAGGTATAGCTAAAATGCATTTCCAAATATCTCCAAAGGCTCCCTGAGCAATTGGATGGCCGGATACCCTATGAATATACTGAGTGAGGTCAATGATTTGTCTGGTGATAACAGAATAAGTGGGTCATTGGCAGATGGGGTCGGAACTATACGACAATCATACCTTTGCTCCCCGCCTCGGATCTGATCTGGTGTCATATGGATAGTAACTGTAGCCAAATGACCGCCTTTGCCTCTGGACTGCGGTTGGTTAATCGATATAGCCTCTCGGAACATCGAAGCCAGGATTTCCATTCAAGTATAACACAGAGTCAAGGCAGGTGACTGGACTGGGAGTGGAAGTTCGAGTCCATATATACCATCTGATAAGGAATTGTTGACCATTATGTACAATGTCAAGTTGGCGCGGAACGATGTAGCTTTAAATTTGGCGCTAAGGGAACGTGTGGAACGAAGGTTAATGAAGAAGAAACTGTGTAAGTTATGCCTTGCTGGCCTCTGTGTACGTGTAGAGATAACTCATTCTTCGTTTAGGCACCATTAAGCCACGAGAAACCACAAAACACTCCGTAACTCCGTTCATCCAGCTCAGCTAGAGGGGAGATAGAAGCAGCGGACATGATTCGCCAGAGATCACATTGTAATACGGCTCGAGGTTCGACGATCAAGTAGTGTCTGAGTCCTCACAAAGGTTTGGATTCGCAAAGGATTTGGAACAATGAGTGATCTTGACTGAAGCGGGAGGTGCCATGACAAGCTTCAGTCGCGCCTTAAGTCGAGCTTTCATTTAGACGAGATAAGGGTGGCAAACCGCGAAATCATTGCAACCCCGTGTCGTATAGCCGGTTTTAGCTCGATAACCCCTAGGTATCACAAACGCCATCGAGATAGTAGTGAGCAAGTCTATGATAATGTTGAGTCTGTCTGGGATTTGGGTATTAGTGGTAAGAATGCTTGTGAACGTGCAAGATGAGTTTTCGGACGTGAGTGAGGATGTCGGGGAGGGGTTTCCCGAGGCATGAACAGCCTAGTGGGTGGTAGGATGCGATAGAGATTTCAATCAGATGTAAGTTTAATCCTTGACTACAATGAAAATTACTTTGGATCAAAGATCACATTGAAATGCTCTGCCACACCAAGCTAGGGAGAGTAAGCAACCGTTGAATTGACCTACGATTTTTCTGCATTCACATGAGGGTAAGACTGGGTCTGGACAATAACAAAGCAGTTCGATTCAGGGTCACTTGCGATTTCGAATATTCAGAGCGAATGCACGGTTGGTGATTAGTAATCATTATTTGCATGTCCTCGATCGGGAAGATATGCCAGCATGAGATGTATGAATATGCCCATAGCAAAATCCCCCACAAGAAGCCTAAGCGCAGTGGACTTTCCTAGCGCGTAAATCTATCTCCATTGATAACTACGCAGCAGTGTCCTCGGCGGTACCACCCACGTTCATCCAGACCTCGAGAGTAGTGCGATTGCGGAATGGCCTTTTCCTTCTGGTGCCATGAAGTGCCTTTTAAGTGCGATCGGGAAGAAAGAACTCAAACCTCGATGCTATTTAGGAAAACGGTGCGGGCTTTGAAGAAAACAATGAATGGGCCCTCTACTTTGAGCATATACCGATCACCACGCTGTAGATAATAGTCAGGCGAAGATGATAGCGGGCATTGTGATATGGAAATATGCAACCAACCAAAATGGAACAAAGACGCTGGGACATTGTGCAGTGTATGGTTATACGAACCTGCGAATCAAACATCAGCGCCGCCTTATCGACTCGCCCAATTGATTTGCCACCAAGGGAGAAACAGGCAGACCTACCAGTGAGTGCTCATCAACCTGTATCCACCATAGTTAATTGTGAGCAGGGTCAGGGTCACATCAGACGCTTCACCATGAATTAAACGAGCCAATGTCTTCTGGATCCCCTACAAACCTAATACTTGACAGAGTTTCACCTCAAACGCAATCCAAAGACCAGCTCCGATGCATAAATTTGACGGTAATGAGAGGGCTGTTCGGGAATTCGTCTTCTTACATGACAACATGCACATCGTGAGTGGTTCGCTGGACGGCACGATGCGCAAGTGGGACTGCGACACGGGCCTTCTTGTCGGGGAGCCATGGAAAGGCAAGGGTGGAAGCATATATGCTCTGGCTCTTTCACAGGACGGAAGAACGATAGCGTGCGAGAGGGATGAACCGTATAGAGGTGGGACACAGACGAAAAGACAATTGAATGGATCACAGTAGGGTGTGGTCACTCTCGTGGTCTCCCAGCGGAAACCATCTTGCTAGCAGATCATATGACGGAACAATCCAGATTCGAAACTCAGAAAGCGGAGGTGTCGAGGTGGGTGCGACCGAGATCGAGCAGGACTGGGTGTGTAGTCTTGCATTATTCGCCTTCGGGCGACAGAATTATATCAGGAGGGAGTCATGCATCTGGGACAGCAACACCGGCAAGCTTCTTGTCGGTCCATCTCTAAGGACATGCTTCTGGACCATACTAAATGGTCCGCCGCGACGAGTTCACATCCGATGGTTTATAAGATCAAGGATCCACAACCGAGTCCGGGGTCAGATCTCAAGTTGTTCGGAAATGCATGAGATGTGTAAAACAAGAGTAAATAACGCGCTTCAGGAGCCTTTGATATTCAGGGAGGACTCCACAGCGACACTATCAACATGAGCACTCAAGCAGCCGACACAGTAGTCATGAAAGAAACTGGGTCTGAAGTCGATTCACTAGGAATCGGCGCTCCATTACCTGCGGCTCAGCTCACCTCAGAGACACACCCGTCGTCATCATCAGAATCCGCAAAGCATGTCGGAATATACTTCCAAGATGACTGCCTGAAGCATCGCTTCATCCGCTCACGGGATACCTCCAGCATCGTCGAGCGCCCCGAACGTTTACGCGCCATCAAGGTTGGGCTCGCAGCTGCCATAGCGCGCATCGAGGAGGCAGAAGGTGTTTTGAAGCACTCAGATACAGACGTCTCCGTAGAGGATGAATTAGCGGCTGCCCTTGGAAAAATGGACATTGCCACGGATGCTGGGCTTATTCGAGCCCGCCATATTTCCGTCAAAAGGAGTACGGCCACTGTCGATCTCTTGAACCATACTGCCGTAAAATATGTTCATGGCGATATAGATGGGGATGTTTACCTCCAGAACCTGAAAGCATGGGCTCGAGATAGCGAAGCGAATATTGCCAAGAAGGGATCTGAGATGCCGGAGGGTACGCCACCACTTGACCTCTACCGTACGTGTCTATTTGGGAGCAAGTCATGATACTGATGTTCCTACTTGTAGTATGTCCCTCCTCCATCGACGCTATACAAGGCGCTATCGGTGCCGTGTGCGAAGCAGTGAACGCAGTAATCGTGTCCACCCGCATAAAATCATCCAATGCAGCTACTATACCTCAACGAGCATTTGTCGCAGTGAGACCGCCAGGACATCATTGCGGTGAAGACACTCCTTCAGGATTCTGTTTCGTCAACAATGTAGCAATCGGTGCAGCTCATGGTGAGCTTCGTCTACCTCAATTAATACTGCCTTGCTTATCCACTTTGTAGCACATCTCACTCATAATATCCAACGTGTTGTCATACTGGACATTGATTTGCACCACGGTAAGTTTATGGGCGTCCGTCGAGGGCATCCTACCTGACTCTTTTGCGCAGGGAATGGCACGCAGTCAATAGCGTGGCAAATCAATGAGGAGACCTACCGACAGACGCTCGAATCCGAACACTTACCTTCGGAACCTAACGCACCACCCCCCAAACACGGACCACAGATATTCTACGGCTCGATACATGATGTCCTCTCTTTTCCGTGCGAGGTAAGGGTCGGTTTTATCATTCGCTCATCGTGAATGAATCAGCAGTCTATAGGACGGTAAGGTATCTTTTGTTCAAGCCGCGTCAACATCGATACAAGGGGCCCATGGACAACACATCGAGAATATCCATCTGCAGACTTACAGCTCCGAAACATATTTTTGGGATGTCCTCTACAAAGAACGATATTCTGCGCTGCTGAAGAGAGCGTCGGAGTTCCTTGACAGTACTGGCGGACCAGGAGATGACGTCATGGTTTTCATCAGGTGTGTCGACCATACCCCGTGTCCATTCCACCCACTGAAGGCGATCGAAACAGTTGTGGATTTGACGCTTGCGAACACGAGTATCCAAGTATGTCTCGGCATAACCGAAAGGTCCCTACGAGTTTCTATCACCGATTCACTCTCGACACGTGCGCTTTTGCTGATGTTTACGCTCATGGACGTGTCGTGAGCGTGCTAGAAGGCGGGTACAGCGATCGTGCGCTGAGCAGTGGTGCAATGGCGCATCTGTGTGGATTCATAGGGGACACCACACGAGT
>KV448174.1:11554-53441 GCA_001658105.1 Rhizopogon vinicolor AM-OR11-026 | reverse complement strand
TGTAATTGTTAATACGAACGCTATTAGTCTTGGTTACGCACGGTCTTTGAGTCAAGTCCTCAAACCTATTCCAACATGGTGAGAACGCCGCGACTTTCGAAATGCTCGTTGTACTTTGTGGATATCCATGACCAAAACCTCATAACACGATATGACATTATTTATATTATATTTTCCACCGACCTCGTCTTTCCATCGCATGCCCGTGGTGGTCTGTATATTTATTATTGGTCTATCAACCACATGTGTATGGAAAGCGGGAGTGATCAGCTTCGCTAAGGATCTTTGTTTGACTTTTCCTGTTGGCCCCCAACCACCGCTTGGGCATATTATTACTCAAATTGTGAGTGTGGTATTATTACTATTTGGTAACATTCTAGTCCTTGCGCCCAAGCACTTGATATGCCAATATAATGGTATGTCGGATGACAAGCAGACGCTAAGGTTCCTACCATTTCTGATCCAGAAGGTTCTAATCATATCAAACCTTACCAACCCCGTTAGATTTGTAAATGCAAGACAGAACTCGTCAATGTGTCCAACTGCAAAGCCTACTCAACAAAGTATCAAAAGCTACAGCCATCGTATCGCTTCGACTCTACCGCAGCGTGCTTTTGCTGACCCGCGGCTCAGGCCCGGGCCCAGTAGACTTGCACCTCCTCCGGGTCTTGACTCTTAAGTCCACCGTAATTACATTTTCATATCACCCCAGACAGCTGCAGAACTCAAAGCTGGGCCGCATGTTCTGACGAAGCCAAATTGGAAAGAGAAATGCAAAGACTGCGAGCGAAGCTTTTATGTAAGATGTTATAGGCGCTCGCCGCAGAAATGTAGGATCCGAACGAGATCCACAGAGCAGAATCAGATCAGTATTAATATTCATGTCAACCATCCTGATCCTGGCATACTATGATCGCCCTTGACTGGACTCGTCCATCTTCTCGACTATGATTGGCACAGAGTATAGTACTGCGGTTCTATCTTCCGTCTACGACCGTCGACAGCGGAGGGTGACAGTGAGTCATCTGCGGTTCTTTCATTCTCGTGGCCGCACTGAACCTTAAATCTTTCTTGTGATATGTGCTTAAGATTCAGACGAGTAGGGTCAATCTGCTATATTTGAGTTAGACGCGCATGCAATACCGCACAGCATGTCTTCTTACTGATGGAGTCTAAAGACGCAAAAGTAATAGTATGGCGCCTTGCCATTGTATATAGAAGATAGCCCAGGTTGAGGGCGTTTTGATTATTCACACTTCAAGCTTCTCCAGCCCCTTGAAGACGCAACTGCTGATCATCTGTTGCTGTGCTGCCTATTATCTTCACCACTATCAAAATGTTTAAATCGTCTAAACCATCGGTCGAGTCGTCCAGCACATCTTATAACTCATCCTCAGAAGCTCTGCCCAAGTCGGATGGCGACAAGAAGCAGAAGCAGAAGCAGACTTCGCCTGCACCGTCGCCATCGCAGCCCAAAAATTATGATGCGGCATTTAAAACGTTGCAGTCGTCTTATGGGTTTGGATCATCTTCTGCCCGCTCCAGTACATAGGTGTCTTTGAGCGGATGGTGGGTAGACGCAGACTCGATCATGATGGGAACTAAACATTCCGGCAGGGTGTTGTTTGATCATGAGTCATCGGGGAGACAGTTTGCGTGGGGCTTCTATGGGTTGCCATTTTACAGTGAATGGCATGCACGCTAGTATGGTATGGATGGTCTGTAGTTGACGCTATGATGGATTGAGGAGAATCCTTTCTTTATGATATTCCAGGTTAGTTATCGTAAAGCGTTGCATATAAGCGCTAGGCGGATGGTGGGTAAAAGCAAGTTGTATTTGTCTCCGGTGTCTAGGGAGGAATTTTTGGGTGTTGCTATTTTCTAGTGAATGGCGTACTATGGCCCATGGGGTACGACTATGACCGTCGGAGACTGGTGAACTAAGCAGATTCCTTAACATGGGACAACCAGGGACAACCACGCTATAGTTCAACGTTCAGGCCAGGCCTCAGGCCTCAGGTGCCACATTTGCGCATGTGCTATTAGTCTCATTTTTCATCTGGGATTGTCTCGTTCAGTCCGGACGATACCAGACAACCTCAGACAATCTGGGAAAAGGGGGTTTTCACTGGGCCTGAAGCGCCAGCGATGTTGTTTTCAACTCCGCTTCCCAGAACAGAACGTCTGGTTCGAGACTAAGATGCGCGCCGGCGGCACCTAGCGTTTCAGCAGAGTCGGAGGAGTCTGTGGTAGGACCCTGCACGTGCGCTTTTGCCGATGTTTACGCTCGTGGACGCGTCGTGAGCGTGCTAGAAGGCGGGTACAGCGATCGTGCGCTGAGCAGTGGTGCAATGGCGCATCTGTGTGGATTCATAGGGGACACCACACGAGTGGACGAGAGGTGGTGGGACGTAGAAAACCTTATCAAGGTATTTCAACTTTGCGATCCATGTCTCCGTGCTGTCCTTCTAAGAATTGCTCTAGCTCGAGAAAGTCACAAAGTCTCGTAAATTCGGGCGCCCCTCGCTCGCGGACTCTGTCCCCGAGCCGTGGCTTGCACGTACCTCAGAGCTCCTGCACCATCTTGACGTCTATCGGACTCCACCACAGCAATCGCGGCGCTGGGTTGCCTCGACATCGATGTCCCTACGCGAGCGCAAGAAACCATTGAGTGGTAGCACTACACCGGAAGTTGCTCGCAAGCCTAGTAAGGGTGCACAGGCATCGGCACATACGATGCGCAGTAGTTCGTCGTCCGCGTCCGAGAGTGAGGCTGTGGGCCCGCTCCATCCGAAGAAGCTGCCTCGAGTGATTTTACATGTCAGACCGCCTACGGCCACGTCATAAACAGCCGTGTATACCATATTGTATAACTATATTGGAAGGATTTCTACCTGTAATTGTTAATACGAACGCTATTAGTCTTGGTTATGCACGGTCTTTGAGTCAAGTCGCTCAAACCTATTCTAACATCGCGAGAACATCGCGACTTTCGAAATGCTCGTTGTACTTTGTGGATCAAAAGGTGCCTTTGAATGAAACATCCGCGTGTATTCAATGTCGCTAAAGACCACCTGCTGCATAACGATAGGACACTTGTGCACATGCAGCATCAAGGCGGATCCGAGGTAGCGCAGATGGTCGCCACAATCAATGCACGGTAAGAGGAAATCTCCTAATTTTTGGTGGGAATATATGATATATGTTCGGTGTGCACTGTGGTCTATGATTCGAGCATTATCGTTTATAACCGGGAGTCCACTGGAAGTTATCAAACATCGGGTTCCTGTTATGTAACAAGTTCAAAATATATCGACCTGGTGGCATCTTGGTCCTGTAGCCTAGGACTGTGCAGATTTGAGTCAGAAACGAAAAGAGGGAGATCTGGATGTTTTGCACTAGGTCTTGTTGAGTCGACGCCACAAACGTGTTCGCCAATATCGGCCTTTGTTTCAACAACATCAACATAGTAAACATCCCAGCAGAGTCCAGACGTCATCCAGCAATATTTCAATTCCCGCTGACCTGCTATCAAACCGAATCTTGTGAACTTCGGAAAAAGAGGTGCCAGTATGAGAATGTATATATCTGTCAGTCTTGGGTTAGTTCATCGCATAGCGCACCAAGAGCCGAATCCAGAAGTTGTAGTCAAGGTGTTTTGGGAGCAGTGAACAGGGTTCAAAATATATTGACTTGGCGGCGCAGCGTAGGATTATGCAGATTTGAGTCCGAAAAGAAAAGGGGCAATCTAGGGTTCCAGGCCTGAGCCGACGCCACAAACGTGTTCGCCAACGTCGACCTTCGTTTCGCCAACGTTTCACAATGTCAACGTTCGACTATGTAAACATCCCAGCAGACGTCATCCGTCTTCAATCGACCCCCACCGACAACCCTGTTCGCCCATTCACAAAAATCAGTACATCCTTGCCATCGCCGCCTCCTTCCCCCGATGCTCCCACTACATCCAGCACCATCTTCAACCCGACAAAATCCCTCTCCACCTTCCTCCTTAGCACCTCTCTACCTGCATCTATTCCCACTTCCACTAGCCCCCGCAAATCCAGCACCGCCCTCCTCAGCACGAGGGACCCGCTCAGCATCCCAATAACTACCGTCAATTTCAGGAGGTTTGTAGCTAGAGTCGGTCCCGTCTTCTGGCTGCAGGATCGAGTCGAGGAGGTGCTCATGTGGAAACGCGGCTGGAAAGTCACCGCCGTCTGGATCGCCGTCTACGCGTTCTTGTGTACGCGCTATTCTTTATTCCCTCTTCTTTTATACTGACACTCTCTTTGGACCGCAGGCTACTTCCCTCGCCTAGTGCTACTTCTCCCTCACGCTATACTAGCAGCCATAATGCTCTCGACGTATCCTACCCCTTCCCCATCCGAATCAACATCATCCAAGAACCCACCAGCCCCAATCGCCCCTCCTCCCTCAGAAGGCAGCGTTGACTGGCAAGCGAACCTACAAGCCATCCAAAATCTCATGGGAGGGTTGTAAGTCTCTTCGTTCCTGCATTCCTTTATCCAGCTTTCTAACACACCCAGATGTGATGCGTACGACCTCGTCTCACCCCTCACTCCCCACATCACCCACCGTTCTACGCACACCTCTCTCATCCTCACCCTCACGCTCCTCTCTTTCCTCATTTTACTGCCCGCCCTACCTCTAATACCTCTTCGCCCGCTCCTCTTCCTCCTAGGGACGTTCCCATTCTTATGGACACATCCATTCACGCAAGACCGAATCATCCCTCTCCTCAAGAGCATCCCCGCAACCCGCAGCACAGGCACGATCAAAGGAACCAACCCAAATACCGCATTAACAGGACTGATGTACACTAACAGTAAATACGCCTCCCTGAAGATGAAGCTCCGGCGTTGGATAGACGACGATAGGCTCGAAGACAGACATTGGGGCGCTGAGATGCGGGAAGTGGAGTTGTGGGAGAATGAGAGGTGGGCTCCTGGGCCTTCTTCTTCTGTGCAAATCGGTCTGCAGGATGATCTCGGTGATGCGGGAGCAGCAGCAGGTCCGAGTATGGATGACGGGTCTGGGTCTGGGTTTGGCGCGGGAAGCGCGTTTGTCGCTACAGAAGCTGGGACGTGGAGCAAATCGCACCTGAGGCCTGCTGATCGTGCGCCTTGGACGAGGGGGAGGGACGGGTGGAGTGGACTAGGCGCAGAAGTGAGGTGCGTGTTTTCTTTGTCTCTCGCAGCACTTGCCCGTTGGGTGTTTGGATATTGTTTCTCTTCGCTTGTAACGTTGCACTGCTTTGCGTTGGCTGGACGGACTTGGTACTCGGAATGCGGAGTGCCAGATCGTCCTTTTGATCCTGGTCTGACTCGTTCACGTCTGTTCACTTTCCCTCTGTGCAAGTGCGCTTGGTAACGAGAGTGCGAGCGCATTCAAGAACATGCACACAAGCGGGGACGGCTCCCCATCTCCATCCTGTTCTAGTCTGCACACTCTGTTACAGATGCGGTACGCTACAAGCGAAGGTCTTTCTTTCTTCTCTTTCCTCATCACGCCTCCATCTCGAACATATCACTAACTCTCCGCTCCCAGCAGCAACCTCACCTTCTCGCTCGCACCAGGCTGGACATTCGTAGAGACGGAAGGATGGAGGCCGGACGCAGTGGGAAGCTGGGTTTCTGCGCCTTCTGTGAGTGGGAGTGAGAATAGGGATCCTGTCTATGTGTCAGACGAGAGTGAGTGTCATCTCCTGCGTTCACCCATTCCAAGTTTCTAACGCGATCGGCACCCTGAACAGACGGGTGGGTGTACACGAATGATGTCTGGGCTGATCCGCACCGTGCGCCGGTTGAGGCGTGGAAGGCGGTGGGGATGACGAGACGGAGGAGGTGGGTGAGGAGGGTGTATTTTAATCCGGCGTTGGTTGAAAGTGCGTAGCGCTTATGAGGTGGGGTTTACTTTGTAGAAGATGACATTGACGCGTTGATCATAATGTACTACTTACATGACATGGCTACTGTTACTTGCTAATCATAATCACTTGCCAGTGAGGCCTCACCCAATGGTCCACTGATAGCGCTGAGGAGCGGGCCTCCCCACCCGGGATGTGTATGGCGGGTTTCAGTACGACACAGAAAACGACCATGGGCCGCTCGGCTGTGAGAGACGTGATAAGTTAAGTACATAAGGATAATAATCACTAGTGTAATTCACGAATGTTATCAATGACGAATGGAGTAATATATATGCTATGTGGTTCAATAATGATCATGTGATACGGTACTCAGGGCCACAGGTATTGCTGTAATATAGAATCAAGAAGGACCTTGCTTGCAAGGCGTCTTGCACCCCAATAACTATTTGAAATTATTTCACTTTTTTGTTGGTTATCATGATAATGGAATCAGAAATCGGCAGAACGTACTGATATCTGATATACTACGGCAAGTCGGTTGCATGAACGGCGCTGAACAGCGTCGAGGCTTCCCTGGCCTAGTGCTAAAGGAGAGACCATGGGCGCACAACAGTGACGCTGATGTTAGGGGCTTCGGCATGTCTCACTCCACGACATATCGATGGTGTGGGGTCGTCCTTGGCGTCATGCAAAGACTAGGTCTGCGAATAATAGCTGCGGAGTCCATGCTCCGCCGATGACAAGATTTCGCTCCTCACCAGCTTTTAATTTCTTTAATTGTCACCGCGTCAACAACATTCGTCATAGCTACATCATCGTTGGATTCATTGCATATAAAGACCCCCTGCAGTCCATCAGAAACTTTTTTAACGTTCTCTCCTTCCACCAAAAACAGAACAAACAACCAAACATGTCTTACGATCAAGGAAACCAGGGCTCTCGTCGTATGTGGATGAAATTGATTCGAAATATGCGATTGCTCACCGTTTGCACTCGTCAGGGAACTACAACGACGATTCTAACTTTTCCCCCTTTGATGCCAATCAAGATACCAACGCCGGGGGAGACTCCACCCTTTCCGGGGGTCACGGAGGTAGCGGTTTCGGCCAGGCTGGTGGCTACACAGGAAGCCAGGGCCGCGGAGCAGCCCGCCAGACCTGGGACACCGACAACAACTATTCCCAGACTGACCCTGGAATGGCAGGAAACCGTGGTGTCCAGGACACCCAGGACATGAACATCCCCGGCGCTGGCCGGATGGGCGGTGAACAAGACACCGGCTCCTATGGCCAGACCGTTGGTGGTCAAGGCCAAGGCCGTAGCCGCGGGTATGAGCGCGATAATGATGAGTATGATGATTCTGGCGTTGGCCAAGGTGCTGGTGCTGGACGCACGCAAAAGGCTTCACTGGGCTCCAAAGTATTGGGTTAGTTACTGGTTCTCTTCTCTTGGTCGCTTTCACGTTTCTCATTTCTTATGCACAGGCGGCGTGGAGAAGATGGCTGGCAAAGTTACCAAGAAGCCTGAACTCGAGGGTAGGGGCGAGCAGCACCAGGTATGTGGTTATGTTATAGTTCAACTTCAGAGTGGGATGGCTTATCGTTTTGTAGAGCGGCTTCTAGAGCAAATAAAATCGGGCCTGTATTTGTATCATGAGCTGCACTTTTGATGAGTTTGATATATATCGTACTTACACATTGACTTCGACATCCCGATCACATCTCTCTCGCGTCACCAATGTAAATGTAAATTCAATGTAGCATTAGTCCTCGTATCTCCTTGCACCCACAAAACTCTGAAAGTCCTCTGTGTGCGTGAACTACTTTGCAGCCCATAACATGAGCGGGTGGTCGCGCTGATTCTCTGATTATCGGTGTAGTAAAAAGCATCAGCTGCGACACACAGTTATATGTCGGCATCCTGTAAATACCATCTTCAATTTTGAGTCGCATTGAAGGCTCGAGCGCTGCTAGTGGTGCCCTTGCGAAGCCCAGAACTCAGTAGTAGCACAATGTTTAACCGGAAGATTTTGCCTCAGAAGTCTGTATCTAAGCTTGTGCGGTGCACGGAGCCACATATAGTAGTCACATTTCACAGTCAATGTCTTCAAAAAGTGTATATTAATGCACTCACCATCGCACTTACCATCGTCAATTACAAATAACTAGGGTAAGTCGTGATCGACAATGAAACCACTCATTCTATACCATATACCCTCCCAACTGCTTATGGAGATTGGGCATATCTGGAGCGGGGTTTTAATAAGGGAGAAGAGTTACGCGCAAAGTGCAATGGAAGGTGGGTTGTTGGAGATACGTTCTCATATGTAGACATTATCGTGGCTTGCCGACTGCCTTGGTTCGAACGCGTCCTGAAGGAAGATGAACGGGTCAGAGTCAGCTATTGGAATGGAGAGAGGTAGGCAAAGGTGCTCGATATCATATATGGATCAGCTACGAATATCACCTCGCTTAGAGCGTGTGATACGAAAAGAACCTCACCGCGGAATAAAGTGAACACGATGACTTTCACGTGGTACTTGATGATTGATCCGGCAACTAGAAGCATTTTATCCTTTGGGAGCGTGCGCCAGCGGAATCGTGCGAGGTCCATTAGAGTGAACACGATGACTTTCACGTGGTACTTGATGATTGATCCGGCAACTAGAAGCACTTAGAGCTTTGTAATGACTCAAGCTTGTAGAATTATAAATACCAAGCAGTATGAAACCACGTACCAATACGGCGCCAGTGATGCAACCTATCATCCTATATGACATACCAAACAAACTTTACAAGGGGGGGTGGGCACCCAACCCAACAAAGACGAGGTACCGTGAACATGCTACATTACCTTATGACCTGCTAAAGTGAGGTCGCGACAGATTCTGTCTAGGTCATAAAGGCCTCCCACACGAAATTATCTTGGTAGAGTTTCCTGATATCGCCACAACCATGAAAAGCATAGGCGCATCCCCAACAGCAGGAGGAAAATACACGGTGCCAGTCATTAAGGACCCGAATACTGGCGCAGTAGTCTCCGACTCTCACGCGATTGCCAAATACCTCGATGACACATACCCTGACAAACCGCTTATACCTCGTGGAGCACACGTGCTCATGCAGACTTTCGAGTCTCTGTTCATGAACACGGTCTTGAAACCGTCCTCCAGGCTCCTCGCGGTCAGAACTCTCGAGTTACAGAAAGATACTAGCCGAGAGTTCTTCATCACAACGCGATTGAAGATGCTCAGAGAAACAAGCTGGGGAGATGTCGCTCCCGAGGATAAGGCACGAGAACAATGGGCAGCGTTGAAGAAGGGCCTTGGAGAAGTAGATGGGTGGTACCAAAAGAGCGAGGGTAGGTGGATTATGGGAGATGTATTCTCGTTTGCAGACATTGTAGTCGCTGGCTGGCTGGTCTGGTGGGATGCTATTTTGAACGAGGAAGAACGCCAGGAGATCTATGCCTTGCATGGAGGAAGATGGGGACGTCTTTTGACGGACTTGAATTCCGAGTGCAATACCAACTTGGGCTCATTTGGGGAACAGAGTCGATCCTTCTTATGACATTTCGAATAGGCTAGTTAAAGAAGCATCCGTGCTATAGGTAACTGATAGTATAGCTGGAACCAAGCTTGAAGCTTTGAAGCAGGAACTTCTAAGCTGGTCCAACCTTCAAAGCTTTAACTTGGATTCAATAATCTCATATCATGACGGGGTAACTGTTGATCTTCCGACTAGCAAGCATCAAAGTAGACATGAAATCGGATAGATCTACGCTACTTTCAACACAAATAAGTGAGTTTTCGTGGTGCAGTAGTAGCTGCGCGTCGGCATTACCCGAGGCGTCAAACACCTCGTTCGCACATCCCTCCAATGACACCATCATTGTCACTGAGCCAATGACGCACTCTCATCAAAGACCGCAGAGGAACGGACCTTGAACATGACAGGAAGGATGCCGAGCGCGCGTTGCATCATTACGAAGACACAGGATTGCTAGAAGCAGCTGAACGCACGACGGATATAGTTCGTTCCTGCCAGTGGAAGGTACGTCAGCTAAGAGCTTAGTGGCTGATGAGCAGGACTATATGATATCTGGACCTATAACTCCCAGAGCAGGTGACGAGCTGATGGCTGCTGGGAAATTTCGCGAGATCGACGAGCTGCTCGCGAATGCAAGGGACCTTGATTGTGATTAATTTATACTATACAACGGTTTCTATCTGCTCGTTGTGTGACCAGTCGCGAATAATAGTAGAATCCTCCTGGTTTTTCATTGGCTGGGCTATCGGTCCGCATCATTCCCGAACTCGTCACCAAACCGCTAGTCAAACTTCGCTTCGTTTCAACTCGTGGTGTCGAATTTGTGTCGATTTACCAGAATTTCCCAACTCGATTCGATTCGCCTCGCTGAGTCGCGGCAACATCAAATGTGACCACGTGAACGTGGGACACAAAACTTTATCTATTGCGCCACTGCACTCTACGCTTTGAGCTACCCTTGCAGCTGGGCTCCAATTTCTCCCTTCACCTCGCGACAACATCAGCCTTGGAAAAACGGGTCCGCAATAGTAACCCAAGGCAAGGCCTCATCAGCCAGCCCACTCTCTTCCAACACCTGCTTCTTCAGGTCACGGTCTATTTGCGTCTCTCTGACACGATAGCAATAGGATACTGTCGACTTGGGATCTTCCTTCAGCCTCCGAGCTAGCACGATAACTGCCTCGCCTAGAGGATAGTCGGTGCAAATAGCCCGGAAATACTGATCTATTTTCTTCTCTTCGAACCAGCGATTGAGGTAAGTCATCATGTCTACGTCTTCCAAATGACCATGTTCCCGTCCCTGCTTCTCTAACCAAGTGCGCACTTGGTCAAAGCTTAATACGTAGCCAGCGATTTTGAACACCATCGCGACTAGTGGAAGGGTGCGCGAAGTGAACGTTTGAACCTTCGCTGTATACACAAGAGAATTTGAACGTACTCACTGCTTGTCAGAAATGGATGTTGGAAGGTTTCGACTTGGATCTTGTTTAAATGTTTGGCAGGCAACTTGAATGAACCAATGAGCATATAACCAGGCTGGGCTGGTACCCGGTGATATCTTCTATATAAACCAATCATGTTAGGTCACGTGCGAAGTTCCCTTTCGAGCCGTGGACACTTCCGTATGTCTTTCAGTTGTCGAGTGTTGTTCTTTGAGCCTTATCACAGTGTAACTTTGATCCTGTTGTTGTCTATCTATTCGCCATCAGTGGGCTTCAGCAACTTTCGTATTGTTGAATATTGTTCTCTATTGTTTTTCGAACCCCATCCAGCCCTGTCTAAGACTCTGATCTTGTCCACTTCTATGCGCATCAATGGATGACTTCCCTATGTCTTTCAGTCAAGAGTTGAGTTTTTTCAAATCCCATCTGTAACTCTGAATGTAATTGCAAGCACCGAGGACCACACTAAGTTCGTTGAGCCGAAGGCCCTTTGGGAACTCTGAGCCGATTGTCTATCACTGCGAGCAAACTTTCGTATGTATTCTAGCCCGCTCTGGAGGTAGAAGCATCACGGTATGGCCTGTTTTCCATTATCGACCATTGGTTCTTCGAGTCCCATCTGAAACTTTGATCCGGTTGTCTATTGCCATCGGTGGGCTTCAACAACTTTTCAATTGTTGGGCATTCGTTGAACCTCGTCAGGAGGCTACCGCTCACCGACTGCTTGTACTTCTAGTTCTACATAGGAAGCTTCCTTTTAAGCCTGTGTGAATCGGAGTAAATGGTCCGTGCATGATATACGGACCCTAGCTTGGTGGTAGGGTGAGCAACCTGCCGTCTGAGACTCACGATTCATCCATGGAAAGGTCTAGCTAGTGGGTTAAATTTATCACGGACACGAGATCTTGTGCCCAGAGCCTTTAGCCCCTATGAGCGATAAGAAATACGGGGATTGATCTTTCGAAACAATCTCGGACTTCTAGGTATCCATATAGGTAACGACATCCAATGTTTAAAATTTAGGTACTTACACCTGTGATTAGCATTTTGATGAATATAAGTGAAAGTTCCCGTCATGCGTGTTTGCAAGGGAGAGCTTGCGAAATGCACAACAAGATGTCAAGTCAAAGAACACGAATTAAATAAAGATCCGTGTATCACTCGAGAGGGCTATCGATGTCCCTACTGAGAGGGTCTATATTCTTCGGGTTGAATTAGAGTGGATCGACTACTGAGGACCGCGGACTGCGAAGACAGAAACATCCGTCATAGTCACTGGCCAAAGACAGAGCAACCAACCTGCGTGTCATCAGACGAGATCTTGACCACAGCACCTTGGGCCAGCTTCTGTTCGGAAACCTAAAGTCCTAGACACATGGTGCTACAGATAAGGTAATGTCATCGCGTCCAGCGGATTCGCATTATATATAGCGTTACAATTGTGGTCTTGCGGCACCTAGCTTGGAGTGAGGTGGAGGCCCCATCTGCAGTATGTCGTCCGTAATGTTGCCGTAGCTGTTGGAGGCTGTTACGACTTCGGAACTTTGCAATGAAGCGGAAGTGAGTGAGTAGGGACGGTGGGGAAGAACCGGAAACACTGGCAGGTGGCAAGGACAAGTTGATTTTGCTGAACTCTAATTTCTCAGTTCTTGTACTTACGAACCCTGGACTGGACCACATGATGGCATGATGTACTTATTGAGTTTCCGCAAGTCTCAGGCGCGTGCTTCCGAAGTAAGACCAACTCAGGTTTACAGGGAACCCGTGAACAAACGCGTAAGGTATACAAAACAGAGTAGATACCCTAGGTAAACCGACGAAATAAGGTTCAGCCACAACTGTACAGTAGCGCCGAGCTCGTCATGTGACCACGAACTCCAACAGTACTCAAGTGTGAACCAGGCAAGAGCCGCATGCCTAATTTCTAATACAAATTCTATTAGTGACGGTCAAAGTTGTCGATTCGACACCGATTCAGAGGTCGATTCTGGACCGATTCGAGAGTAGTGAATCGTGGGAGAATCGGGTTCGAACTATGAACGTCACCGATTTATGCACGATTTTCAACGCGATTTTCGCTGCCTTCGGTTAGTTGTTGTGTAATTATCATAAATCATACATATATTATTTTGTACCAAGTCATGCCAGGATGGAGTCGCCGTGCTCGACGTCGCGCTCGCGCAGAATTCTCATCCGAGAATTTATCAAATTCAAAGGAAAGCGCACCCTTCGACGAAAGCGTCTTCGAGGGGCCCTTAGAGGCCAAGTTTGCTTCGTTATCACCAGTTTCAACCTCCTCGGTATCGGAGATTCATCCTAGACTTCGCCGGCCTCTTGAGCTTCTTGGGCACCCGGAATTCTTGTTTGACCTTTGGTTGGATTGACCATCCTATCTCACGATGCGCTTGGAACGAAGAGTCAGACTTATAGTATGGGCGAGTTGAGGTCAATATTATTATTTTATTATATTCGACAGTGTGTAGATAGTAGAGTAAAATAAATTATAAATTAAACCTGAAACCAAGAATCGTGCCTCAAAATCGCTTACTGAATCGCCCGACTGAATCGCCACCTGAATCGGCAACTTTGACCGTCACTATTATTACGCACGTGACCGCGTTGCGGTTGCGCGCTTTCCAATAAGTTAACGTTTTAACCCTGACCGTCACAGAAAGTAGCGCAATGCCCATGGATTGTGATGATAACCTCGGTGCGTAACCGAGTAAAGACACGCGGAGAACTCACCTTATTTCAGACAATGAAGAAGACTTATTGCTCGTATCTGATGGTGCTTCTCAAAAGCTAGTGTCAAAGGATGATGAGCTGCAGAAAAGAGTCTCCGCAAAGGAAGCAGAGAAGGCGGCAAACTGTGTTAGGTTTGTTGTTCATATCCTTATCTCCTCCAAATAGATCCTTACGGCCCGCGCAGAATCTTGACAGAAAGTAAGTTACGAGTCACTGGCATACTAGTCTTGAGTAACTGTCACGACCTATGGTCAGCTTTTGGTCACACAGGGTACAAGGGGAAGCAAAAGGAAATCGTAGAGGCTGCTATCTCTGGTTAGTTATGGCACAGATTCATTGGAGATATGCCCTGACATTATCATGTGCCACAGGCTTGGATGTTTTCGTATTAGCACCGACAGGAATGGGCAAGGTATGTCCTTGACTTTGTAAATGAATCGTCTCATGTATTTTTTAACGGTTTGCAGAGCTTGTGCTTTCAGATTCCAGCAGTCGCAGATAGTGTATGCTTTCAGAATCATTGCTTGACAGGAACTGACTTCATCACAGTTTGGAATCTCTATCATTGTTTCACCACTATTGGGTTTGTGGAACCCGTCAATCGAAGTTGGTACAATGAACTGACACACAAGTGCAGCCCTAATGAAAAATCGTGCGTTGGGTGTCTGTTCGTCTTCCTACGCCAAACTGGACTGCGTTTTGCAGAAGTATCAAGTCTGCGCCGCAAAGGGCTTCCTGCAGTCTCTTTAACATCTGAGACACCCAACGAAGAACGAAACCAGGTATTACTGTTACCTTTTCTATGCTTTTAATTGCTGAGACATATTTCATAGATCACTGAAGACCTCGCATCAGGGAAACCGCGAAACCGCCTCTTATATAGTGAGCTTGACTTGATCACGCGGCAAGCTGAATCCAGATTCCTGCAGCTACACCTGAAAAACTATGCACGCGTGAAATGATGCGTCTCCTTGATGTCGTTTATGCAGAGGGTGAACTCAACCGACTGGTTATAGACGAGGTGAGAGATAATCTCTGGAAGATGCGATACCCGCTCACATTGATAAGGCACATTGCATCTCTGTGGGCATCACATCACTGCTCACTTCTGGACGGACTAAAAACAGTATGACCACAGGAGTGGGGCCACGACTTCCGTGAAGAATATCGCAAGTTAGGTGCTTTCCGTGAGCGGTTCCATGGAGTGCCAATCATGGCACTCACAGCCACCGCTACGTCGAGGTAAGTCCAACATACTGCAGTTGTTACTCCTGCTAGCAGCCTTATCAATTCGCATTTACGATCATGGATCTAGCGTTCAAACAGACATAATACGCAACCTCAAAATGTCCGAAGAAAGACTTTTTACTGCTGTACACCCCTTTAATCGTGCTAACTTATTCTACGACATCAAATACACATCGGCGCTCGATTCTCTATCTCGTATGTCAGCCGTGCACGATTTCGTAATGACCCTTCACCGTCGTCGGGGCCGACCGAGCTCTGGGATCATCTATTGTCGTGCCCGCAAGACATGTGATGAACTCTCTGCCTTTCTGAGGGGAAAAGGAATCAGTGCCAGGCCATATCATCGCGGAATCAGGTGCGTCGTTTGAGCTCGATGTAAGTCCTCAAATGACGTTCTTGATATGGTGACGGCGTGAAGCTCTCATACGCTTGATAAGACTTTGAGCGAATGGGAAGCAGGTGGAAATGGTGATGGTGGTGTTGATGTGGTGCGTTTTCCCGTAGGCTTTCTTCAGGCTGCTTTCCTAAAATGCTAGTTTGATTTTACTATAAGGTGTGCGCAACAATTGCTTTTGGTATGGGAATTGATAAAGCCGACGTCCGGTTAGCTCTTCCAGATGCGTTTATGTTGTCGCCAGATGCCTAACGGTGTTGACCAAGGTATATCATTCACTACGACCTTCCGAAAAGCTTTGAAGGTGTGTACCTTTCATCACTGAAGAGAAACTTTGACCGTGGTACATATCATGTGTAGGGTATTATCAAGAGACAGGTACAACTTTCATCATATACCAATGGCATTTTAACTAGTTTTCTAAACAGGCCGAGCAGGCCGCGATGGCTCCGTGAGTCTATCTTGCGTGTCACCTTCTTCTGCTTATTTTCCCCCCTTAGCCATCTAAATGTGTTCTCTACTACTGTAAGGTCATCATGTTACAGTGGCATCCATCAGTAATGCCACAGCGCACTTCGCAGCTCGCGAAGACGCCTACCGCCTCCGCAAGTTGGTCTCTGATAATCATGCTAAGAGACAACACGCAGCAAGCAACATGTACGGTCCTCAACCAAGCCAAAGGTCCATTGACAGTTTCAGTGCAGTACGTGACTTTCCAGTGCAAACATCAGAAAGCTAACATATTGCAGCTGATCGGGTACGCGGAAAATGCAACTATGTGCCGACACGTGGTTCGTCCCATGGTGATCTTTAGCTAGCTTTGTGTAAGCTAATCACTACAATCCCCCTGCAAGTCTATCTGCAGGTATTTTGATGAAATCATCGACGCTAGCGACAAACAGGTCGTCAAGAGCTACTGCGACAATATGTGTGATGTGGGTCCTCACCATTCCCTTCTTCAGTGCCCCACCGTATAATAAAGCGCCCACTAGGTGTGCAAATACCCCGATAAAGCTCTGCGAAGAAAACAAAATCTCTCCTCGGAGGACCGCGTCGCTGAACTTTCGCACTCACGGTCCTTCGACACAGGTACACTGGAAGACGATGACAAGAGTCCATGTCCAGCGCCTCAGAAGCCTCCTCCTTGTCAACGCAATGTTGGACGGACGGCACATGGCAGACGGAAGAGGCCTGATGATGGACCTGCAGGTCCGCCCTCAAAGAAGGCAAAACTAGCGCCAATGCCACCAGCATTAAGTGAGCAACACACGTTCTAATGTTCGAGTTCCGCCAAGAGTTTATCTGTCACATTATAGTCACAAAGCCTCACAGTTCTGTCGATAGCTTAAGGAAGCCATTCAAAACACCATTTAAGGTGCCGTTCAAAGAGCCTCCACAAGAAGTGCATAATGTAGAGTCTCGGCAAACCACCAAAAATCACGAAGAAAATCGCGATGATGACGAGATTGAGGTCGTTGAGGGCAGCCTGGAGTCTGCTTGGCAACCTTATCGTGAAGAGCTTCTGAAAGACGACGTCCTGGAAGAGGAACTTGCGGACTTTGGGCAAGGCGATGGTGTCTCCGTTGATGATCGTAGGTGTTTCTACAGGCAATGCATAAGAATTTTACATTTCTTCCTCTTCCAGCTCCTCAAGTTGACCTTCTCGGCGTCGATATCGAACTGGAAGTGAGCTTCTCCAAGAAGATACCCGTAAGTGGAAGTCTCGATCATATCGTAATGCTGCCCAACGCCTGTTAGGAACCAGCACGGAAGCAAGTCTTCCGCACCCTTAGGCAAGCTTTATGTAGAGCCCTGCGGTGGAACGATGAAACGAATGATGATGGGCTGTGGGTCAAACTGAGCAGCGCTCCGTCCGACGCAGAAGCCAGGTACTCCTGATGTATTCACCAAGTATCCGGGCTAAATATTTCTCTGGTATAGACATCTGCTCCTGGCAGAGATCGCCAAAGAGGCAGAGCACTCGGTGCACGCGATGTCCGCCACCGAGTCTGGTTATAGGCAGAGAGCAGAGGCGAAACTGCGTGTGATCAAGCTCATAGAGCGCAGGGAAAGTCTTTGGCTAGCTAATGCGGCTCACCATGATGAGAACGAAGAGGAAGCAATCGAGATAATAGAATCGTTGAGAAGTATCTGCAGTCGCTGGAGAAAGCTTGGTAAAAGAAGAGCTCCGTAATCACCTTTTACATCTCACTGTATTGTGGCGACATGCGATATCGAACATCATTGCCTGTTACTGTGCTCCCATTTTTGCGGTCCAGACACCAACACCTTCTTCCCTTTGACCCATCATATGCAGGATTCGCGGTCGGCCGGACCCTCGGTGAAGGGACATGAGAACAGATGATCCCGCGAATCTTTCCCCTGAATACAGACAATTCACCCATGATAGTGCGACAGGCCGATATATACTCACCACCTTCATCTCCAAAGCGGTTACAAATAACGACTAGTAGTTCATCAGGCGCCTTATATTCGGCAGGCTCCTTGTTGACCTTGTTCGCTGCGCTCTCGACTGTAGCCCACAATGGGTGCAGGCGCATCGCCCAGTATTTCATCACTTCCCAGCTTGGCTCCATCCCATCCATGTCTTCCTTCTTTCCCGGCGTCGTGTGAGAGTTAGCAGAGCCGGTATCCGATTCTGATTCTTCTCCGCCTTCATCAGGATGCAACCATGCATTCAAAAGGATCAAGAGCCGTGTGCCCGATCTCATGCAGTGTCGCGCGAGCTCATACGGACCTTCTTCAAGCGACTCCCACACCGCAGGATCCTGTACGTTGAGGTCGTTGCAGATCGCAAGCGTGGTGGGACCCAGGGGATGCGGGAGCGCCATCGTCGTAAACCCAGTTCCTGGGACAGCCCAGGGGAGATCGAGTTTGAAGAGGTTGGTCTTGCGATATGCACCGACGTGCTCCCCTGTGGGACCGTACATGACGGCACTGTTTGCGCCTATGCGGGGCTGATGGAGCGAGGGGCTATCGCCTCCGAGCGGAGGGCCATGCTCGTGTGGCTCGAGTCTCTCAGGGTACCCTGCGGCCACAAAACACTCGAGACGCCGTGCTAGTTCTGCACAGAAAGTGGACGTTGGCCCTGTATGCGGGTGTTCAAGGTATGGGGTGATGGAAGCCGTGTCCGGATAGACATAGCCTGAGCGCCGTGGGTGACACGCTCGAGAGGCAATCAAGCACAACGATCAACTCACCAGAGAAAATCATCTCTGGGAAGCAGAGGAGATCGAGAGATCTGGGCTTCAACCTGGTAGAGATGAGCCTGAAGTCAATCCTCCAAAAATTACTAGTAAGTACACGAGGTTGCATACCCCTTGCATAACTCTCGCGCCTTGGCAATGTTGGCTTGCACCTGCCCAAGCTTGTAGATAATAGTCGATTATGGCTGCTGTGTTCATCCCGAGGAGCTGGACACTGACCTTTGGAGCGAACTGTACAACCGCAACACGCAACTGCGTTGCAGGCATCATTATGAGAAGTTGGTGGGAAGAAAGCTAAAAAGTATTAAAGAGCCGGGGCCCCTGAATGCATCCGCGATCGCAGACCTGACCTCATGCTCAACGTTCAAACGTTCATCGCTAACCGCGAGGCTGCCTTCACAATTTACATATGCAGAGAGGGAATGACAGTAACTTGCTTTCTATTTCAACCACATATAGCGACCCCTCAAGCAAGCACCGAAGATCCTCCCTTATATACATGTCAGCCTCACATACTACCCCGATTGCCAGCACAGTCCTCGCACGGCAGGAGTCCCCACAGAGGCCCGTAAATGATCAGCCCTAAACTACCAGCCCCGAGGAGCCTGCAGTTACAGAACCCGTTCATTTGTATCTACGTTTGGCTTACTCTTGCCCTATCAGAGTCATCCAGTCAGTGAGAACAATTAAGGCCCCACGTCATCCCAGATAGACTGTCACCCTTGTCCCCCAGAAGTAGGAGTCCACACAATGGTGATTCTGGGGGAGGGGCCGATGGGCTGTCACCAAGCACTAACTTAGGAGACGACCACGCAAAGCGAGATAATATTCGTTTTTCCGGATTAGAAAGGGAATAATCTGCAAAAAAAAATTGAGAACATCCAAAAAGTATGTATGATGTAAAATCCGAGAAATAGAAATCCACAGCAATATGCAAAAAGGCGGGAGATCGATACAGAGAGCGGAAACAGAATAGAGCACAAAGGAAGGCAACTGAAAGTATAATATAATGAATTTGCATGAATGGAGGCGGATAGCGCTTTTGCAATCACTGGTCACGAGATCGCAATGAGGGACCGCTAGGAGGGAGCTCATCTCGAGATCCTGGACGCGAATGATCCTCTCTTGGGGCTGAAGGAGTGGGATATGCATTCATTATGCTTGCAAATGTTGCAGGCACAGGCTGTGGGGCCGGAGCATTGGCACCGGTAAGGTATGGCGACTGCTGTTGCTGTGGGGGTGGCATGATTGGTGGTGAGGGATTTGCGTGCTGACGGGTGTTATGAGAATGAACATGGCGCCTGTCTTCGTTATCCCTTTGTGAAGGAGGGCGGTACTCGTGGATACTTAGAGTATCGGCGGATTGAGGTGGGGGGAGGACGATGGTTGCGAAAGGCTGCGACTGCAGATGTGGCGGAGGGTGTGCGTAGGAATGTATATCATCAGCGTGACCGTCAACGACGTTAGATTGATCTTCTGGAAGTGCAGGGACGACGGCCGCATGTCTACCGCCTAAGGGTCTGTGTTATATCGTGTCACAATTCAGAAAGAAGGATAAGAGGAGAAGGAAAAAGAGCGGCCGGCACGAACAATGGTACGACCCGCTGGTTCGCCTCCCATCCCAGCGACTCTGAAATTCTACAGTGGCCATAGGAGTAATTACTCACCCTCCCTCAACAAAGTTTTGCCATACATAATCGCGCAAGCGATCGGCATTTGGAAGCTCCTGGATCAAGTGCTTGATGGTGTTTTGTCCTAGCCCAAAGAAGTCGGGGCCTGAGACAGAATTCGAGTGTTGGCGATTGCGGATAGTATTAGCTTGCTTCACAATCGCCGACCATGCGCCGGTTGCAGTGCCCGCGATCTGGGGGCGATCCGGGACATCAGATGCGATGATCTTGAACTTGGGTCCATCCCCGCCGTCGAGGATTGAACAAGTGTAGATCGCGTCTTGGGACGGATCCACAGTCGAAGAATATTTCCTGCAAGGAGATTAATTGGAAACATCACTCTGATCAAGATGTATATATACCTTGTGACCTCGTATCCAACAGGGAAGATGTACCGCTCCGTGTGAAAGTGCTCTCGCATGCATACCTCTCCAAGTTGGTTCACTGTCATGATTCCAACGGTGAGCGGCAGTAATGGACGTCCTTGTTTATCACGTGGGACAGTAGGAATGCTGTAGCTCTTCGTTGTGACAGTGTGGGCCTTCAGACGTTTAGGCTTGGCGTGGCGTTGAACTTCGGTAGCACGGGTCGACGGGGAAGGTGCGGAGGGAGCCCCCATTTGTGGGGGTAAGGAAGGGGACTGACCAACCAGGGGAGGAGTATTTCCAGGGACAGGGGCCATAAGAGGATGTTGTCCACCACCGTTGGCACTGAAGCGTACAGGATCATAATGTGTAGGTTGCTCATCATGAGGGGATAACATCGGGGAAAGTGATGATTGGGAGTGCACCGCATTGCTTGAAGAGATAGGGTCAGGGCGCACAGGAGGCTTGAGGCGAAGACGAGTCCCCTTGTTCGACACAAGAACAGGAGCTTCTGAGCTGCCACCTTCTACGGGAACAGGGATGCCCATCACAGGCTGGGAAGACGGAAGCTGACCCACGGCCTCTTTGCCTTTAACAGCGCCCCGAGGTCGTTTTGATTGACGACGTGCTTCACGAGCCTCCTCCTCGGCGCGTTCTCGATGTTCATCTTCGGCGCGTTTGCGAGCCAACGGGCCGACATGCCGCGAAGTAAGGAGTGGATCGACATCATGGTCATCAGTTTCTTCCTCGGTCATTGCCTGACGGAGGTTCGATACAAAGAAGGAACGAGCTTTTGAGGTTGAGAGTGAGCGAGGAAAGGCACTGGATGGGGGATAAGGAACACCGGAGACGTTCGGCTCAGAGTGTGTTTCAAGTTCACGTATACGATCAAGCATCTTGCTGGAGTGGGAAATCAGACGAATATATGAGATATTTGACACTGGAGTGATGACACGCACTCTCGTTCTTCTCGGAGTTTCACATTTCGTTCGCCAGATGACCTCAATTCGTGTTCCGCTTCTTTATGTTTCTGAGGTAAAAATGTTAGGTTGGATAGACTGCAAGCAAGATGAAAGATGACGGCTTACATCCTCCAATTCAAAATACTTCCGTTTCAAACGTCGATATTTATCGACGATTTCCTGATCTTTAGGAGGGGCCGGTGGCGGCTGCTGCGCCACTGGCAATGGCGGAGGCGGGGGACCCATGACCACATCGGCGGGCGGACCCATTGTTGTGGAGGATGAGCGACGACGAGACATGTAGTTTGTGTGAAAAGTAGAAAAGAGACCCGCACAAGAAGCGCGCAAAGGCAAACTACAACCAAGCTCAAACACGACTACACAGCCCAGTTCAACAACGCTTCATTTTGTCAACGTCAGACGTATCCATTGATGCCAGGTTGACTCTATTCAGTTATTTCTTTGACTCTGGGTGCTCTAACTTTTCTGAAGAGTAGCAATCCTCCTTTGAGACTATAAACTCAACACTTGAGAACTGCAGCAGAATTTTGTGTTTTTCTGAGATCTGGCCAATTTTGCCACGGCGAATCTTGTCACGGCGTTGAGTCTGCCACATCATTTCACCACCCTATTGCTCCCGGAACCTTGGACCACGCCACCGCCACTAACCACCTTCCTTTTGTCTATTTCTGGCAAGTCATCTTCTATCAAGTTCTTTGTATCAGGCTGACTGAACGGCGCTTGTAGACATCGTAGTAGCCTATCATGCATCATGACCGATTAAATTAACTTTCAGACTCAACCACATCATCCTTTATCCGACTTCTTCGACATGGTAACCTCCTCCCCCAAGCCCAGATCATGCCATCCGAACTCTAACTTATCAGCCCACTTAACACTAACCTAGAGTACATCAAGGAAGCCGCGTGAGAGGGGATGAAAATAGCACTCCCGCACCGCCAATGTTTGAGTGTTGTGCCTGACACTGCCTGTGCCTATCAGCATACTATTGCCTTGGATTAGCCTCAAATTTCCAAGGCGGACCATGTCATGCCTATGAGTATCACGAGAGAGGTGTCCATCTATGCGTTAATCACCAAAAGTGCCACAAGCCAACCGGCTCGTAGCAACTCTGCCGTGGCTCAATAAAGACACGACGCGTTAGTCAGTTCAATTGACTACGATCCGCTATGTGAATCAGATTTTCCTTTCCTTTCCACGCACGTGAATCATCGGAACTGATCTCGGTCGTACTCTGAAAGTTGCACGGAATGCCGTTCAAGCGATATGTGACTGGATACCCGGCCGTCAGGAAGGCTGGGAAAGGCATTATCATAAAGGCATTACACACTACTACAGGTCGCATGGATTGTTAACGTTGCTGCGCATGTACCCAAGGACACGAACCCAATGATGCGGCTCTCAACAGGGGCGGCCCGGGTGTCGAGAAAATTTATTCAGTAAACGCACTCCGCGGGGGGCCGAATGAGTTCCGAATAGCATTAAGTACACAAGATAGGCTAACTTAAGTAATACATCATGACACCGGCAATTCGTAACAACCTAAGTACAGTGCACCAGACGAATACGATGGGGAACATAGTATTGAGACAACAATACGTGCAAAGAAAATGATCAGTTTGGATACAGTGTGTAGATGTATGAAATTATGCCCTAGGCTCTTATGAAGCTGCACGAAGTATAAGCAAAAGTCCATCCGAGTGTCCAGAGAAAATAGCGTCAACTGAAATTTCATGATCAGGGATGGATGGTGGCGTCCAGACTCGTGGCCGGAAAGCCATCCCAGATGACGAATGAGAATGAGGAGAGTAACGTTTGCTTGGCGGCGCTCGGGAGTGGAGCCTTTCCCGGTGGCGAGATAGCGGCGCATCTTGCGCGTCTTCGACCCTTGAAACAATCATTTATTAAAAAGGCAGCGAAGGACGGACGGAAAAATCCGAAATAGTAATACCTTGAATCTCTCCCTGCCGGTAACAGCATGAATTTACCAAACCCGAAACCTCCATCACTCGGTTGCCCTCGCTCGTTGACGCCCCATGCTTTAATGACATCAATCGAGCTGCGTACGTTATGTACCGTGCGACTAGAGACAAAGTCGAAGAAGCTCCGACCCAAAACTTTCGTAGTTGAGAGTAGAATATCGTTGGAGCAGTAGAGGACCGTGCAATGAATTGAGAACCGGTCGAGGATGAGTGCCGATCTTGATGACTGACAAGGCAGCGAATTGAAGCTGATTATGGCTGTTTTTCTTCGATTACTATCCAATAATGTATCACTATTGTAGGAGGACGTGGACGGGCTAGAAGCCGTCGAAGAGAGGTCAAGTGTAGGACCAGTGAACATCGGTGAAGGATCGCCCCACCGCTATTAATATTTTTAGACAAGTATCGATAATTAGAGTAGGAGCTTACCCTAAGGTCGAAGTTCTTTGCAGAAGCGGTGATAACCTCGACTTCTTGTGCGGTGGATGCATTCTGGAGCGCCTTCCCACCTGGTGCGGCAAATGACACGCTCCCAACCACAACATTGTGCACAACAGTCCGAGACTGGACCGAAGCTATAAATCAAACTCGTCGGGTGAAGAATCGAGGTCATTACTCACAGCCGCACAGAGAATATACCCTTTAAAAGGATTTTTATGCTTTAACCGGAGGTATACGAGAGCAGCGGCTTTGTCTTCGCGGATCGTGTCGCTGATTTGACACGCAAATGTGGTTATTTCATGGGGGTAATCATTATATCCATGGACATACTAATGCATCTGCTTTACTTGAGCAAACTCGTCGGGATGCACAAGCTCCATACCAGAGCGGCCAATTAATTCACGGGGCTCGAAGCCTGCGGCGCATTAACATTAGCAGAGCACTAAATGGTGGTCATCGCACCTAGCAGGTCGGACACAGACTCGGTAAGGTATAGCCAGTGAGCCTATCAGACAAAGGGACTTTGCTCGAGGTCATCGACACCATCAGGGAATTTTAAAACTTACTTCCTCAGAGAAGTCCACAATGAAGACTTGGCGCATCACTGAGCTTTCGTACGGTATGAGGTAAAGAGCACGTACTGAATGAAACTCGTGGTGTCTCTGATTCCATAGGTAGTTTGATGAAGACCACGGAAATTTTGAGGGGGCGTATAACACAGGTCGCGAGGCGCGATTGAGTGGGTGATTACCGTACTGAATAGTAGGTGAATAGCAAACACCTTCGGCCTAACTAAAGGGGAGAAGCTACCCTGGTCTGGAGTCAACGGTCGTATTTATCTCTCTATGGAATGGTGTAGAACCCGAAAATGCCTGAACAGAATTACCATAGTCATGGTATTCATATTTTTTTTTTTGAGATAGAGGTGATTGGCTTTCATGTCATTATTATGTCGTAGTATTACATACATACGTGACTAGAAACCAGGATAAGCATTGCTTCCGTAATGATCAGAGCAACATAATCATCTCGCTCATCCGAGCGCCACCAAGTCCATTCAAACCGTGCAACGCCTGAACAACACGCCTCGAGGACTCACTAGTCACCAGTTGGAAATCAGAGGCGCCTCGGAATCTAACTCCAGTGCTTCCATACTTGCTGTCAGTGGTGCCTAGAGCGTTTAATTTAATGATCGTGGGTTCACTGCCAGATCTCTCACACAGGCCTCACCCCACTCAATCTCGACCCGGCCAACCAACCATCGTCATCTTGTCACTCGTCTGACAAGTTGCACTCCTCTCTTCTTTCCAAATAATGTGGTCAACTGCTCGGGACGTCGCCGCAGGTGACCTCGTTATCGTCTGGCAGGCACGTTGTTCTCCACTTCAGGTTTTGGGGGTAGAGCTCACGATCCTGTGATTTTATGTCAGACTCGAGAACTCATTCAACCTTTGCTCATCACTCCAGGGAAAGATTTCAACTCCCGGTTTGGATATTACCGGCACGCAGACATAGTCGGAATTCCCTATGGATCTAAAGTCGGATCTCGCAATGGCAGAGGATTCATCCACGTTCTTCGACCGACCCCAGAGCTTTGGACGATGGCTTTACCCCATCGTACACAGATCTTGTATCTTGCTGATATCGCTTTCATCACCTCATGGCTTGACATTAAACACGGAAGCCGGGTCATCGAAGCTGGTAAGTATAAAATTTTTGGACTTATAGCGGATAACGCTACGCTTGGCTTGGCTTCTATCCACCATGCCGCATCAGTTCGGTCTCAGCAGAAAAAAAAGGATACACGTGGATCATTGATCTCTATTCATCCGTGGCGTATAACACCAAGTTGATGGCATCTCGATTGATGAGGAGATTACCGACATGGTTCAGATTGACTCTCATTCTGCCTATTTCTTATTTATGTTCATCTGCGCCCGTTTCAGTCCGAATGTTGAATACCATGCGATTAATTCACTACGTAAATATTGCAGGTACAGGCTCAGGTTCGTTCTCCCACTCCATCGCAAGGACCATAGGGTCCGCGGGACATCTTTGGTCATACGAATTTCATGAGGCCCGTGCAAACAAGGCGAGGTATGTGGCTTTCTACTTTAAGCCATTGGACAGGATTTAATAACATCTTAGGGAGGAGTTTTCGCTCCACGGAATGGCAGACATCGTCACCCTTACGCATCGCAACGTGTGCAAGGATGGCTTCACTGTCGAAGACACCGTTGATGCAGGCATGTTTTACATCTTATCATACAGATTGATCGCCCGAGCTGACTGTCTTTCTATAGTATTCCTCGACCTTCCGGCTCCGTGGGACGCTATCGAGCACGCAAAGAAGGCACTGAAGGTACGCCCACGTATTTACTAATCAATATATCCAATTTACTCGGAGATGAAGAAAAACGTGCCTACTCGTATATGTTGTTTCAGCCCCTGTATGGAGCAAGTCCTTCGGACAGTAAGCGCCCTAAATGATTCGGGTTTCACAGGTATGTTCCATTCGAAGGTTGAAAGTAAGGAGCAAATCTCACTCGTGTGTCCCCATTAGACATAACTATGTTTGAGTCGCTGCTGAGGCCTCATGAAGTTCACCAGATAGCACCGCAACCTTTGGCCTACGCTATCGAGAAGCTCAAGAAATCGGAACAAAAGCGCGAAGAAAAACGCCAGAACCAGATCGCAAGGTCAAGTAAACGAAAACGGGACGATCTCCCGGAAACAGACGCTGAGAATGCGGGAGGTAAAAGGTTCAAGACGCAGGAATCAGCGGGAGACGACGTCCGCGCCTTTGATATCCCGGATCCCGTGGTTGACCAACCTGCCAACCAACCCGTCAAAATGTCTGTTTCAAAGGCGTGTCCCGAGGTCCGGGGCCACACATCATATTTGACTTTTGCACGGCTAGTTCCCGCCGCTCCTGCTACGAACCGACAATAAAATCGAATATAACTGAAGGAGAATCATCTACTAATAAATCGATGACGTAAATCATAAACTATGGAGAAGTCCATCTAATAGATCTACTTTGCTGTCGCCCTTCGGAACGCTCGTTCAAACTCTGCTTCTTCCCGCAATTTAACAGTAGTCTTCTGGATGCGAGGACGTAGGACCCTGCCAGATGTCGTGTTTGGGGTTCCCTTCCCATCACGTGTAGAAGCTGCACTGTCGAATCTGTGATCGTCCTCTGATGCGCTTTCGCTGTCTTCTCTGATCCGCTTCTTTCCATTCTTCCGCTTTACCGACGAGTTGCGCGAGGAAGGGGTATTAGTACCACTCTTCGCTAATGCTTTCATTCGACTTTGCATTTTCCTCTCAGAGGGAGTAGAGGACCGGCGGTCAGGCTCATCAGAAGCAACGATCTCCGAGGCCTGTCTCCTCATGTCGTCTTCCGCAAGCTCGCGCATTGATTTAGGTACTGCATTACTCCGCCGAGAAGGCCCTTCAGCTGCCACCTCACCCATCTGCACATCTTCCTCGAAATGAAGCGGAGAATCGAGGGAACGTGAATGAGATTCCTCACCACCACCGCCACGTTCGGGTGGAGCCTCGTTGATGTCGGCGAGATGGTCACCGGTGGTCGAAGAGAGTAAAGACGAAGGCAGGGCGGCGTGCTGATTTTTGGGGAGATGAAACGGCTTCACCACGTCGTCCGCGGTGGTGAGATACCCTCCTAGTTGCTGTCGCAGAAATCAGGGTCATATTGAAGTCATATGAATATGTTAGACGTACTTCCTCACTTCCATGCACCTCAGCATTTTCTGTATCCAACCAATGCTGCGCCGGTGCGTCGCCTGTATTAGATGAGTATTGCTTGTGAAGACGATCTCGTATCCGAAGCCCCTGAACGAGACGTATCCAACGCTTGTGAACTTGGTCCAAACGTTTGGCTCGCGCTTTCTCTTCTGCATCGTTCTCGGCTTCCAAATAAGCCTGTTGACAAGATTGAGTTACGCAGCAGAAGCTGCATGGTGCGGCAATTTTACCTCTATAATGACAGTTTCGTTTTCCTCGGCCACAACAATACCCTCGATTACTGGGTTAGCTCTGCGCTTCCTGAATTCAAAACCAGTCTGGAGAGCTTATTAGCTGGGATGAAAAAAGGTGCAAGTTAATTACCCACCACTGCCTCTGCATAATCGAAGCCAAGCCTTTTGGCCACTTTGGCAACGCCTTTGACTGAAAATGATCCTGATCAAGTTCTGCGCAGAGCTATCACCGATCTCATCACGTACACGGGATATGAACGCTGCCTGCAGGAAGCATGGACGGAACATACAGGTCGATGTTCCCAAAATCGTTCTTGGGGATTTTCCCCTGTTAACACGAATATCAGCTATCTATCAGCGATCATCAATACCAAACATACGTCAACGACTGGCTTGGGCGTGTATAGCTCCGTCTGGGACCTTGCGTATAGGCCTTGTAGGTCTTCCTCACCTTCTCCACCGTGACCGCTAGCTTGCGCCTTCTCCAGTGCAACCTCCATTTCCCGCTTGCGGCCAATGGTGACGGCACGGTGCTTCACCATCTTCATGGGCTGGCAGCCCTCCCGGACCACGCGCCCTTGGCGCATCCAGTTTTCCGCGGTCTTGAGAGATATTACCGACGACCGTGGATACACAGGCTCGCCCCGGAATTTCCCCAACTCGACGGGAGGATCAATAACCTCTTCACGTTTTAGGTGCCGTGAGAGTGCATATCTAGACTTTGAAATTAGGATGACCTGTAGAGGAGATAATATTATGCATACAATGGATGATTCTTGAATCCGGCAACTGTGGTGGGCATGCCCTCGGTAAGCTGATGATTATACAGCTCTGTGTCCTCGGTATCATCACGTTGCTACATAAGCCATGAGACAGCATTAAAAAGTATAGAAGACATGGCGTACCAATCGATAAGGTCTGGTCACTAGCCGCACGACACTATCCCACCATTCTTTTCGTCTGCCTACACCAATACCGACACCTTGCACCTTCGCCACTTTGGCTGTGTAGTCTTTGGCGTATCGCGCCGTCACGTCACGACCGAAGCCATCCTCTTCTAAGGCAACTACATAAATCATGCGATTTTCTTGCCGTACTGAATTTTTGAACGTGTTCGCACTGGAAGGGTCAAATACCTGGCGTTTGTTCACGAAGCCACGAATAGGATCGACAGGTAGCCACCGGCCGTCCGCTCGTGAAAAGACTTCTGTCCAGAACACGGGAGGCGTGGTTGTAGGGTCGGGAGCAGCTACCCAAGTATCAGTGTGACTGCTGATGTTTCTAATGTCGAAATCACTAACATACCTTTGTGCCGATTGAAATTAAGGGGGGTGTCCTCTCGACTTTGTGAGTAGTTCCTTGTCTTTCTGAGCTCGATGACTGGGTGCGCTTTCTCCTTTCCTTTTGCTGAACGTCGAGTCGAAGATTCTCCAAGGAATGAATCGCTCAGATTTCCATCCATTCCCTTTTGTAACTGAGCCTCAGCTGGGCTCGCGCCTTCCAAATCGCCGCCTTGAGATAAAGCATCAGAGTCCCTAGCTTTTTGCTTCCCCTTCTGCCCAGGGAGCGGGCGATCTGAATCAGCGGTCTTCAATTTGGGTTTTCCGACATGAGACTGCCATGGAATGCTCTGAAGACTAACAACCGATCTAGCAGGGATTTCCAGTGCTCGACACAAGGCAGTGAACAATTGTGCACTGGTATCGCGCGAACCACTTTGCATCAAGGCGTGCTTCATTAGACTATTTGGACTCCGAATCCGCTCTCCATTGTCCTCGTCGTCAAAAATTGCGTTCCCACGTAAGGCAAGCTCGCGCTTGTTCTCCTCGAAAGTCGTGTTCCTGATATGTCCGGTAGGGAGAACGCTGAAAAATGTGCTCGACCACCATTCCACTAAACGGGTAACGGCAGCCTCAAATAATCGACCTCGCTTATTTTGATCGGGTACACGAGACTTGTGTATCATTGCAAACCCGTTTTGAAGATGAAGAGGTGTTAAGGAAAGAAGCCGAGCCTAACAAGTATTGCTGGTTAATTACGTAGAAATACAGGGAACAAATCACGCACATGGAGAAGCTCATCGTTCAACCACTTATTCCGGATTCTTGCATTTGCGAGAAGACAGACAGTGTGGACCTTGTGCAATCTAGTCCTCGTGATACGCTCAGCGCGTGCTGCTGCTGCCGCCACCTTCCTGGCTGATGTGTCAGCTCCTACGCAGAGGACATGTAAAGATCAAGAAAACAACTTAGAATCATCCTTCTTCGTCACAGAGTGTAAGGTGATTTCAATGTTCGCGCGTGGTGCAGGTCCTTCCAGCTGGAGTTCTAATTCTTGGTTGGCTTCAATAATTTGTTGAGGAACATCGACCTCTTCCCACTCAGAGTCTTCTTCGCTGCTATCTCCTAAGATGGATTGAGAGTCTTGCACCATAATAAAATGGTGCTCCATTGGTGGGACAGACTTGCAAAGGCCAACAACCTGGTAAAGGTTCTTGAAGGACAGTAGTTTGTTCGCGAGTTAATTGGTTGTCACGGTTCCGCGTCTGTCACGTGATGTGTGTGACTCATCGTTGTTGGTAATACTTGGTATGCAGTCGCGACTCGGACTCCATGGACCATGATGGTACTGACTCCTGAGTGCGCATCAGATGCGATTCAAACTCGCTGCGCCTCCTCCCGCTACGGATGTTGTTAATTCCGTAGATATGGCCTGTGTACTAATAGCAGAGTAGCGGAGGATATTGAGTTTCCGCAAGTCTCAGGCGCGTGCTTGTGCTTCCGAAGTAGGGCCAACTCAGGTTTACAGGGAACCCGTGAACAAACGCGTAAGGTACACAAAACAGTAGATACGCTAGGTAAACCGGCGAAATAAGGTTCAGCCACAACTGTACAGTAGCGTCCAGCTCGTCATGTGACCACAACCTCCAACAGAGGAGAGTGTCGCTCCTAACGCCTCCACCCACATATCGCATACCGGCCCTACCAACGCCTATCAACGCCTTGAACTCATAATTAAGATCCACGACAATGGTCGGCAACAGAGTATTTCTTTGTTCCGTTCTAATTCCGTTTGTGTTGTTGTTTCTTTGAGTCAAATATAGCCTGAAGATTATAACAAAAAACATACTTACGTTATCGATAAAGCAATCTTCAACTCCGCGAGCATAAGCACAACATTGATATAGAATATCTGCCAGCTGGCGTAAACCTGCATAGGCTCCCCACTTCTCACAATAATGTACTTGAAGGAATCTGATTTCGAGGTGAGCCACTACATGACCTCGAGTTCATATCTTATGCTGTTCACGCAAGACCCTTATAGCAAATGCGACTCACAGATCCTGTCTCGCGATCGGGCAACTGAACGCCATTGCGGCAGGTCAATCTTGCCTCCCAAGCCATTATGAGCGCATGGTGGAAGTCATGTTCCTCCTACTCGACGCCAGACATATACCATACAACGGGGACACATGGTCTCAGGATGTAGAAGCTCCGTGTGCTGCCTTGACATTTATCGGATCGACATTCTACATCTGGCTCTCAAACGATAGCATGGCAAGCGGCCTCATTGCAGGTTTTCTGAGCCACTGGGGTAATATTCGTCGCTGGATCATATATCTTCATACCGCATGTATCAAGGCAGAATCACTCGACATCAGCATCCGCCTAGACTGCAAGGCAGCCGTCGTATCCTTTTTAGCACTGACCCGCGATAGGCTATTGGTCGGGTGGTCGAAGAAGGTCATTGCTGATACCAAGATAATGCCCTTGATATTTGAACTATGGAAGCTGGAAACTTTGGATGTTCGCTTCTCATCTTACACGGGACGATCCCGTGCAGATCGCGAATCCGCCATCCTCAATGCGTGTTTCATGATGGCGCACGAGACTAATACGTCGATCGACTGGGGTCATGCCCTCCGTCCTTTCGATGGACAGTCAAGCCACGTGTCGAGAACTGCTCTCTCCCATTTAGCGCAAGAGATGGCACGAAATAATCTTGATCCAGAGTGCATAGCATGGGACGTGCACATCATCACAGCCATTTCATTCCGTGATGACATGCGAGAGTCATTATTTCGTCTAGGAGCTATAACAACACACACGAACCTCATCCATCTCATCGTCGGACGCTCTTTCCATTCATCAGACCTCACCTTTGCGGCAAGGTGTATTTCAAATGCGTCACTATTTCTTCGGGGTCGTCTGCAGGAGTCGGACGGCATTCCATGGATATCGGAAGCTCTTCGTGCAGATATCATTATGGCATTGGTCAAATGCCAACGGTTCATACCGTTCATGGACAGCGACCAGGCTCGAGAAGCACCCTCAGACCTACTTCACTCCATACTCCCAGCATATACCGCCTACCGATCATTGATGTTGCCCATATCCAAAGCTGTGGATGCAGTGAAGCATCTTGGATTAGAGAAGAGGCTGGATACAAAAGGGAAGTTATACGCAGGGTGGCAATGCCTGCATGAAACGACCCAACGGCGAAGAGTACTCAAATGCGATGGACCTCACCAAGCTCATGTACAGACATGCCATAACGAAAACGTGTGTTGGATCGTCCATACTTTTAACGTTACATTGACGTACGAATCAGTGTCGAAAAACTCTGCCGACTGGTACGCTCAGGCGGTGTGGGGGATGTCTCCACACATATTACTGCAGCAAATCGTGTCAGCGGTACGACTGGAGGCGGGGAAAGCACAAAGCATACTGCATCAGAATTCAAGGACGCCCCACACGGTCTCGTAAGCATCCTGTCGTGCATGCTCAATGTGTGCATTAGCTTAGCATTATCCTACAGTCGGGGAGATGCGCGCCATATCGAATCGCGACCTCAAATTCCTCGATCGCGTGATAGAAGACGAGCTTTTGAAACACAGACCTCGTATCGCAAGTCACGGGCTCAAAATCAACGTCGTAGAGCTGGACATCACTCGGGGAGAACCGAACATCACCTTCGACTCCAGAGGTATTCAGCAGAGCCCATTCAAGCTCTTATGTCGATGCGAACACTACATGGATGAGAAGTGGAAAAGCATGCGGCAACACGCCATCAGGACTGATGAACCAATCGTCTTGGTTCGCGTGTTCATTTCAGGAGGGATTGCGAGAAAAGTGGTCTTGCGGGCCATCCCACTTTTCAAAGTACTGGGAAATCCTGTGAAACAATCAGCCGTGTTCGCCACTTACGTCTACACGTGCTGTGGCAGACCAGGACTGGAGATCAACAACCAAAGTCCTTTGAAAGTTTAGGTTGATAATGTTGAACTGCGGCACAAGTGTGTCACAAAGGTCTGGGGACATGATGTAATCTATAACTTATCTGCCACACCTGACAAGGCCTCCCAATGAAATATTACTCACACTCGTGAGGGTATAAACTACACCTCGAAACGTCATGAAAAAGAGCGACAGCATTGCGAGATATGAAATGACAGCGTAAAAAAGCAATAACCAGGACGTGTTGAGTAGAGATAATCGTCCAAATAGCGATCATGTGTGGCCTACTTAGTGAGTTGCACAACATGACACATGTCGTACAAGACAGTATCGCTCCACTCCGCCCAACTGCTTCTAACCAATAATATAAGTATGTCCAGGCAGCACCACAAAAGTCTCTGTCCCGCCAGTGTCTTCCCGCAATACGAAACACATTTGTGCTGAGTCTCGTTCGAAGGTCTGATTATACGTTGAAATGATAGGGAAGAAATCGATCGTCCCTTGATCATCGGTGACGCAAACGTGCATCACTTGGATGGTTGAGTTTATAATGAGAATATCGCCCATTATATTTGCCTGCTCATGTTTAGAATGGTTTTTTTATGTACTATGGGTCGCACCTTTGAGTATGGTAGAAGGGGGCTTCAACGCAGAGGTAAGGATATCTGGAGAGTGGGTCATACATGCGAAGAAAAAAAACACTAGACCTCGAACTCACTTGGCACAGAGCGATCGAAGGAGTAGTACTATAGTGAAGAGCTGACCTTAGATACCCTTAGATGCACCGTACAGAAAAGGGCTGGTCTGTAAAAGTTTGACAGTCTTGACATCGACTAATATACGTGAAAATCTCATTTACAGCTATATTTCCTATCAGATACGCTAGCCGCGGATGCATAAAAAGCAGCGATGAAGAATTACCAAAATCAGAGCTCGATTGCTGTCAAACGCTCTACATTGGCTCTGCAGAAACCTGCGGAGGAGTATGTGTAGTGTATGCCACGTATTATAAGCCAAGGCAACCTGCAAAATAAGCGATGAGCGATCATGATTCATGATGCGGCTGCTCCAACAGAATACACAACGTGGCTTGCAACGTGGTATAGTTCCGCATGTAACCATAATCAAGGACTGCGTAACAGCACTATGTAGAGGTAAGTAGAAGTACCATGTAGAAGTAAGTAGAAGTATTGTCACTGAAAGATTTCCGTAACCATGATCACAGGAATGCCGAACTTCTGAATTATCGCCGATTCAGATGAACGAGAAAATAGACTCGGTCTACAGTTCACGGTCCGAGGAGATAAGCCTTAGCCACCATTACCATAGAGATCTAGAGCCTCTTCTAAGTCCTGCAGCAGCACCAGTGCGGTTGGTTGTTAAGACTTCCGAAGACATAATAGTGATTCGGTAAGTTGTTTCTTTCTTGTTTCCAACCGATGCAAAACGTCGTCAAATTTGGCTTGGTCATCCAAAATGCACATCCAAATTTTCTGGAGTTTTTCCAGAGGTGCCTGACGATAAGCTTTTAGCAAACGGCATGTGCTGAAAGGGCCATAGCCTTCAATGCTGACTGAAGTTCGTCAAGCTCTTTTTGGTTTTTGTTAAATTGCTCTCTTCCCCTCCAAATCTCCGGCCCCGCTCATTCTTCTTCGCTGTAATTACATCATCAGAGGGACGCTACTATTTAGGTCCTAGGACGATAGAAGACGTACCATAGCGAGCTTCTAGCGCTTTGCGGTGTAGGGGATATCTCCACACACAGTATTACTGCAGCAAATCGTGTCAGCGGTACCATGGAACTTGAGGCGAGGAAAGCATGGTCTCCCGTAGGCAGATCCTAATAGAATGAAGATAGTCGTTCCTTCTAAGAAAAGCAGAGCACGCTGCATCAGAATTCAAAAACGCGCCACACGTTCTCGTACTAAGTTATCCTGCAGCACTTGCTCAAGGTGCGCATTAACTTAGCATTATCCAGGTTGCAGTCAGAAGGATACATATCGAATCGCGACCTCAAATATCTCGACCGCGTCATAAAAGACGGGCTTTGAAACACATGTGACCGTGTCCAGTCACGGGTTCAACTTGAACTTGAAATCAACAGGCGACCTTTTTTTTTCTCACAAGATTTATCTTAGTCTCCCGTAGGCAGACCCTACATAATAGAATGAAGATGCTGGAGTTAATATAACTTCCATTCATACTCGTGAGGGCATGGTATAAACTACACCTCGAAGCGTCATTGAAAAAAGCGACAGCGTTGCGAGACATGAAATGACAGCGTAAAAAAGTAATAACCAGGACGTGATAATGCGTGATGCGTAGACAGAATCGTGCAAATAGCGTTAGCGTGAGGGAGATGAAAGTGTGGATAATGTGAAGAGGATATATGCTTGGATGACAATAGCAATAGATAATAGCAAGTAAACGTGATAACGAGCCAGGGTATACGTGCTCCAAAGGAAGGGAGGGGATTGAGACTAAGATAGCCAACACGAATGAGACGGCAACCATGTGCACCGAAGTATTAGAACCAAGTGAGTGATATGAGTCATTAACAAATGTGAAGTGAGGAAGCGAAAACTGAAGAAACGGAATTTACACATTAGAATCAGCCGACAATAGTGCGGGACAATCTTCTTGAGACCGTCCTTCCAGGCACCATCGCCTTGATCGCGCGACGAACGAGCGTAGCAGTAGCAGTGTTCTTGCTATCCTCTTTCGACGTGCGTGACGCGCCTGCACTGCAGGACACGAGACCCAGTTCATCTACAGACGGACTCCGCCATTGGTCATCACTAGACACCGGTGGAGGCATCACCCGTCGAGTCGAGTTGAACACCTTGAAATTACGTGGGTTGTTGTTCGTTGGCTTGCACTCCAACGTGGAGACGACGTTGTGAAGGTTTTCCGATTGATATCCCTTCCCGACGCGCTTCACACCCGTGGTAGACATGAGGAAGCGATCGTAGACACCTTCCACACGTCGGCGGTCCGGCGAATTGAGGACAACCACTGGCTCCCCAAGCTTCCGAGGCGGGTATGGCTCGACGTGGAAAGGAGATGCAGTGAGATCACCGTCATCGAACAAAATCGACCGCCGTCTTATCGGGTTAGGTGTTTGCATCCCATCCACATCACTCGACCGCGGCGAGATAGAAGGCGCAATGAATAGATTCCGGTCCAGGACAGCAGACAACCGCGGGGTAGGTACAGTTGGTTCTAACCAACAAGATAAGTATGATAGCATTCACAGCGCACGCAAAGAACCCACCTCTTGCGAGATCAAACTCCAGCTTATCCATAGGCCTAATATGCCTGTCCAAATTTCCTTGAGATCGCGATTTTTCCCTTCTTTTTGACGGGGATGCCAACGTATCCATGTCATTCTCATCTACCTTTGGGGAGCGCGTCGCGATAGTTGCACGACGCTTGCGGCGGGGAGTCTGGGCAAGCACATTGATAGTAGGCAGAATAGCAGGCTGTGGGAATCCAGAGTCATTGGGAGACATGTAGCCCGAGAACGAGTTGCTCTGGTCCGCCAGAGCCGACCGTCCGGGGGAGAGCGGCGCATCGGGATCATTGTAGAAAATCTCATTCGCAGCAAGCATGCGTCGTGGTAGGCGCGAAGAGGAGCGCGACACGTTGAGCCCGTGAACCTGTGAATTAGAACGTGAAATGGGGGGCGAGAGTGGTAGCATAGGAGGTGGCGTGATGCTCCTGGAGGCAAAAGCGAAGTTCTGGCGCGTCTCCTCTACCACTCCTGCAGATGGGTTAGGTGAATTTTTATTTACTTCATTGACTGAAGAAAACAAACTCACTCTCCACGTTCTGAATCCAGAGATTCATGCGATCCATATCTGTCTCATGCTTCTTTTCAGCGGAGCCTTCGGGACGAATTTCCTCGTAGCTAAATCGCCCAGCTTCGCCAGAGTGGCGTTCCTCAAACTCGATGGGCTCCGGGGAGGCACACCATACAGGCGTGGTACGACCACTTCTAATCTGGCCTAATGTCGAAGATTTGTACAATCGAACACCTTTGTCTGAATGTCAAAGGTAAGAATAACAGGGAATGGGTGATGGTCAGAGCAAGGGAGACAAACCAATAGAAGCTTTCACGCTATGCTTGAGCCCGACGAATCCAGATTCGCTCGTTCGGCGCTCACTCGGGAGACTAGATTCCACTGGATGCATATACCTCGTCAGCATACCTCAAATAGACTCATTGAAAAAAGCAACCCACCAGGTGACGTTGAAGCTGAATTGCTCCTAACCATCCCAAGCACCGAGGTACTCCCGGGCCCTGTTGACAACAACCGCGCACTGGCCCTCACACCAATCCTCGCAATCTCAATATGCTCCTCGCTCAGATCCGCACGATAGCTCATAACGTTCGGGTCAATCTCAGCATCGGAATCTCTGTCCGCCTCTTCCTCCATCACCTTTACTTCATTCTTCATGTACACCTCCGCAGGACTCGCTTGGTCGCTCACCACAGGGGGACAACGTGCATCCTGCACCTCATCCTTCTTAATTGCACATTCCACCTCCTCGTCACTCATCTCCGTTTCATCGTCACTCCCCTCTTCGTGCGACGATGTCAAGATAGACTCCGCCTCCCGCTGCATCTCTGTCAACCTCTCCATCTCCCGCAGCCGCTCGCGTTCGCGCTCCCACTCGCGCATGCGGTCACGGACACTGCCTTTGCTTATGGTCGAGGATGTGGTATTGGCGGCACCGCTGACGTTCACGGCTGTCGATGCGTTCATGAGGTCTGCAGTGGACGTATTTGGAGTGCTATGGTTATCCGTCGGTGTATTCTGTCCGACATCAAGGTCAGTCCGCGATACGTCCCGAACGTCCGTCTTTGATACATTGCGAAGATCTGCTCTTGATGCGCTCCTGATATCCGTCCGTGAAATATTTCGCAGGTCTGACGCGCTCCTCAATGTGCCCTTCCCCCTCGACCTTGGCACCCCATGCGCACTCAAGTCCATGTTCTTCGCAAAGCCCGTCAAGTCCGCCAGTACACCGACGCGAGAACGAGACCGAGGTTTACGACCGCTCATTTTGGGTGTGCTGTTCTCTCTGGTGAGGGGAGTGTTTTCTTTGCTGTCGGTCACCGACGAGTTTTCTTTAACACGGGAGGTGTTCTCCTTCCCTGCCCCCGCACCTCTCTTTCTTGCGCCCTCTTTCTCCCTTAGTGCGATATTCGTGGGGATATTCGTGGGCATCCTCGGTCCCACTGGTTTCCGAACCCACGAGGGAGAATCAAGTGAGAACAACCCGGGGCTTCCACTCGTATTGTCACTCATGCTTTCAGCAGGACTGAGGGGAGCAGGTCCGAGCTTCTTCGTGTTGTTAACAAGGGGTGAACCTTGTACAGTTGACAACTTCCTTCCACGATTTCCGTCCACGTGAGGGTGGGGTGAGCGGAGCTTAGGTTGTGATTTCGATCGTATATGATTCTTCTCTACAGTGCAGGGGTCTTCCTTCTCCTTCTCAGGAGTACGGGAGACGGAACGAGACGCCGAAGAACGGGAAGTAGAACGAGAATTAGAAGTCCAAGGCAGCGAGATGTCTAGGAGTCGGGATACAGACGTGTCCTTAGGTATAGAGGGGTCTCTGGGAGTGGACGTATCCTTGGCGGGAGGGGACACGAACGAGGTGGACAGCGAATGGAGATAAATCGGGCTTGTGGAGGGAACCGCTGTAGATGCAGATTTTTCTGTAATGGTGATGAGTATACAATGGAGGATAAAACTCATCCGAGCAATAGAGGTATCATGCAGCCTTATAATATGTGCAAAACGCGCAAAGAAGACGCGATGACATCCCTCCAAAAGTATCAAATAGTAACTCACTGTGCCCAAGCTTTCCTGGAACCACACCTGCAGCTCCTGCGTGCCAATATGAATCACTCATTGCCTGTTTCGCTGTGCACCTCAAATCCGCATTCGGAACAATCATGCGCTTGAGGAACTTCTCCGCAGGCCTTGGAATGGAATATGTACCAACCCATTTGCCACGCATCTATAGTACAAACATGATCAGCCGTCTGCTTTTCATACTAAAACAAAATCGTGTAAAAAGGCGTGCTCACCGTTCTACCCCAGTACTTCTCTAAATCTGCCTTTGTTGCAAACTGTTCGCCCTCTTCGTACTCAAAGGGCGTGCGGCCAACCAGTATCTCGAAGAAGGTGATTCCGAGCGCCCAGATGTCCGACTTCCGGGTGTCATGTGGGAGACCACGAGCGCGTTCGGGGGAGAGGTACTGTGTGGGGGTAATATTAGTTTAGTATTTCGTGTTAGTGAGAAATAAAGAACTACGAATACGAACCTCAGGAGTCCCATAGGTCAAGTTACTGTGAAATGCTTTAGGAGAAGAAAGATCATACTTCTCTGCAAACCCAAAATCAACAAGTACAGGAACGCTCTCGCGTGTAAGGAGGATGTTGGCAGGTCTGGTGAAGGAAGGAGTAATGGTAAGTATCCACTGCAAAGATAAAAAATACACAAGGGGGTGGATAACGCACTTGATATCGTTGTGTACGACTCCACGCTCGTGCAAGAAGTTGACGCCACTTAGGAGGGAGCGGAACCATTCTTTTGCACGGGGTTCGGATACTTCGACAGGGACGAGGGTCGGGAGGTATGCCCTATAAGACAAGAGTTATTTCATGACATGAGAGAGAAAATAACGTGTATAGAGGAACGCACATTGTAATAAGTGCGTATGAGGGGGTGATGATAAATGAGTGAAATGGGATGATGGAAGGGTGGGGGTCTGCTTTGAACGAGCGCACGATTTTCATCTCATTCCATCTATGCGTGTACATAAAGATATGTGAGAAAACGTGGTATACATGGCATGAGGCAGGAGGACTTACAGCGAACGCACGCGCGCGGCCGTCGTGCTGGTCTTGGAGCGGTGGACCAGCTTTACAGCGACTTCCACGTCCTTGAGCTTCTCAGAAGAAGATTTGGATTTAGGTTGGCACAGCCAAACGCTGCCCCAGTTTCCAAAACCGATCTGGGGGTGACATGGTCAGGAAACTTTGTTCAGGAGAAGGGAAAGGGACACACCTCTTTGACGAAGTGAAGACGTTCAGCGAGGAGGTGGTCGGACAGGGAGAAGACGTCAGTTGCTTCCGGTGCTGAGGCGTCCATCATCTTGATTTATTGTCCTTGCTGGATGACTTCGGATGAGTAGTGATATATGATAGATCTGTGCAGGTATACAAGTACACTGTAAAATGTGAGTAGAAATCAGAAGTGGGGAGAAGGGGACGCGACTCTCGTCGTCTGCTGATGACCAGAGGCAGAGTCAACCAGAAAACGGTCAAGCGGCTTCCTTTCATCACAACCTCACATATCACACTCGAACACTGAACAAATATAACTAAACAACGCGTCTCCCTCCAGTCACGTTACGCGACCATCTATTTATAACATGGCTTAGCGCGATCACTGCAGCACTAGAACTCCCTGATATGGAACCACCAGACAATACGCAGGGGGTTCAGTTACTCACATGCATATTTTTATTACTGATCGACCTAGAGTATGCCATCCCAGGACCTTCAAGGAGAACGGCGTCAAGATAGGGCAGTGAAGCTCTATCATCAATGGATGGTATTATATCATGCTTCACAACTCGATTTATTCCTGCACGAGCTCGAGCTTGGACATCAGGAAAGAGCACCATAGCCAAAACGAATGTCAGAACAACTGATGCAGTCTGCAGAATATCAAGATAAGGGAGGATGCGATTAGGAATCCAAAAAGTCCTAGTCTCACCGTGTCCATGCCAGCTAGGATGCCGCATCCACGTCAAATGATGGGTTCGTCTGCCGAAGAACGTTCTCACCTAGATATCCAGTTAGGGCAACAGCCTTTATCATGTCTTCGTCAGTGTCGTCGTCAGCGACTAATGACTGTGAAGCTGTACCCTCTGCCTACAGGCGACTTGATCACGAAAAGTGCCCATCGGCAATGCGAAAACGTACCATCCGTGCCTTTACCTCATTGAAGGGCTCGTGCAGTATCAAGATTGACTCTCGTACGTACTCGTACTTTTCTTTACATACTCAATCACTCCTCATTACACGCGTTATACACGTTCATCCATTGATTCTCCGTCTCAATACGTGCATTTATTCCTCTCCTCGAGTGATTTTTCAGTAGTCTTTTAATCCAAAAGATTCAGTCCCTTGCCAATTTCTAGTCCGAGCCTGTCTAATCTTGATATGCAGCATGACAGATCCGGATACTGATGCAGCACTTATGTTCATTGACATTGATGCAATGGAAGAGGACTAGTTAATGTGTATTCTTCATTCAGAGTTTCGCTATGTATTGCATCGTAAATTTGAATACCGAGTCATAAGTGCAGAGAATTATAAGCGGATTGGATCAAATTGTCAAGGGACTAAAAAAATCAATCATATTGTCCAATCGGTAGAATATCCGCATATTCTTGCATATTGTATCATATTATCGCTAATCGCTGAAGTACTTTTTTCCTGATGAAGCTGCTGACATAGTTCCCTACTACGTTCCATTAGGGTCCGTATGTCATGGTCATGATCAAAGATGCCGAGTATCGATAGTGGACCACAGTGCCTTGGCTGACTACTATCATGTCTGCCCTCGCGGCTGCATATTACCTACTCGCACCGTCATGCAGTATGAACCACCAGGGACAATATATT